>JAPMNP010719968.1:0-10372 GCA_029874935.1 Atherina boyeri | reverse complement strand
CAGGAAAGGGGTCAGAGAGAGCAGGGAATGACACACAGCAAAGGGTCCCAGGCCGGGAATCGAACCTGGACCGGCTGCAAGCAAGGAACTGTGGCCTCTGCACATGGGGCGGGCACCTAACCCACTGCGCCACGCACCACCCCACAAAATGCCTTTATTTCACCAATATTTAGTATAAACCAATATATTTAAACCAATAGTTATTAGTTGCTGTACTATCCCTCTGTGTCTTTAGAGCGGCTTTGTTGTCATCCAAAACCATAGATATAGAGACACAAACCGGTCACGACGAGTACACTACATAAGAAAGTGCCTCTGATTATGCTGTTGCCTGGACAACGCCTGCACCATGGATCTAAATATCTCCCGATAGACTTCAAGTAACTCCAAAATTGTCCGGGTGAGTTCATGAACATATTTCATGCTATAAATAAGGTCCAGGTTAAAAAAAACTCCGGCACTTTTCCTTTAAGAGTAATAATATGGATAGATCTTTTTTTGTGTGTGTTTAATTGTGCTAGACTTACTATATTAGGTTAACAATTTACAGCATAACTGTAACAATTTCATTTTTTCTTACTGATCTGTGTCTAAAAAAATCTACAATAATATATATATATAACATAATTCTTCAAATTTTAGAAATCACAAAGAAAATCAGTTGACTTTTTGCTTTGGATTGCTATGAGTTAGACGGAAGGTCAAGCAGTCCCTCTGGTCTAGTTTATGTTCACACACGCAGGATCATATGTCATGCTTTTGCCTTCACATTTAAACTGCAAAGATCAATTTTCATGCATCAGACAGCAATAATAGTTTAACCTCAAATAAAGACAACACATCAAAGAATCACTCTGCAACTGTTTTATCTTCTTAGTACCAAAGCTTTTTAGCTTTTTGAGCAAATCTCATGGTTTTACTAAATACTTTTATAGCCATTGTAACACCTGGTTTGAATTTGATCTTGGATTGTAATTCTGAAGCACAGCTGGAGATACTATAGGAACAACTGACTGATTTCCATTCTTCAGTCAAAAGAGATGTTTCTGTCATCGAATCTACACAGCTAAACCTGTTTTTTATCTACATTGACATTTTAATTTTTTAACATAGTCACTCTATGTCATTGTGCTTCTCCCTCATTGTAATTTAACTTAGCTAAACTAACAATTCAAGTTTTTGTGAAGGGCTGCAGTATTTTATTTCTTGAGCTACATTATATAAAGTGTAACTGCTATCATCAGTCCTTTTATTTTTACCTCTCATTTTCTTTCCTTCAGTTACAAAACATCATTACCATCTTTCAGCAGGATATTTTCAAGAGACCATTATTAAAAGATGAAAAAAAACTTTACTCATCAAAGTCACACTGCGTCTATGCAGAGGATTCGTCAGATCTGATCACCTCTAGATACAATGAGGATTACCACAGCTTGAGCGTGGAGAAGAACAATTTTGAAATACAAGCCTGAGGAGCACCATTTCCCACTCATTAAGCACTGAAATGCTTACATGGCCTACTTAAACTTATCTCAGCTTTTTATAAATAACACATCTATACTAATTATTAGTGTCAGGCACTTACTGTAACTTTCCAAAATATCCCTTTGTGATAATAAACAAAAGAGAACTGTCTGATAATGGCATCTGAACAGTTGGCCTTTTCTTTTTTAAATCCTACACGTCTTATGTGAACAATGCACTACAAACACATGTTGGAAAACAATATAAGCTACACGGTCTGTTTGAGTCGCCCACTTTAGGGAAAGCTGGTTCCTGTAAGTCTGGGATTTTATTTCTTTTTCTTAATTCCTCTTTGAAACTTTAAATCCGTGGGGCGTTCCGTCTCTTTCTAAAGTGGTTTCTTGTAGTTAGCCAGTAAGTAACTTTTAAACAATTAGTGTTGCATCTCCGTCTTAGTTTTCTTGAACGAACACAGACGGGGTGAAGCTGTCAAACAAGCAAAGCCAACTGAATTAGGTTTACCTGCAGCTACAAATGTGAAGACTTCTTCTTCGATGTCTGGCAATTCAGAACAAGCCTATAATATTTCATTTAATTTTTCCAAATTTCAATTAGGTTTCACTCTTAATTAATAAAATAAAGAAATGTAGATGTCTTGTCAAATGGGGCAGCTCACCATATGCAATACTAATAAAGGACAACATTGAGTCTTTTTCACGAACTCAAAAGTCTTTTAACTTTCTTAGATTCAATTTCTTATGGTTGGGTTTCTGGTGCTTGTGTTGTTTGTTTTCTTGTTGTATTTTTTTATGTTTGTGTAATTTATCTTTTATGAAGCCTCTGATAGTGTTATTAAAGAACTGCAGTCTCAGTAAATATACACATTTCTGGGTAAAAAAAAAGGACATTTGTTTGACGTCGACAATAATCATCACAGTTTTTAAAATCCTTGCTGAATTTTTCTCTTTCTCTCTGTCTCTAACATCTGTGCCAGCCATGCCTGCGGTTAGCTTGAGGACACAGTCTTGTCATGATGTATAATATTGCTGCCCTTAGAGTAACCTCCTAAGATTCCAGGACAGTGGACCTCTTCATTTATAATACATAGCCGGAAGTAAACAGGAAATATTGTTTGAAGGCATTCCTGAATAAAATAGCTATATCTGTTTGTAGTGTGATTGCTTACTGCACAAAAGACTTTAAACTTTTCATCTTTTGTCATTCTTTGCCTGTACTTGAAGAGTCTCTTTAAGTCAAATTTTTACTGTATCTTTCTAACTGGGCCTTTTCTTGGGTTGCGTTACAGGTCCCTGAGGAGCAATAACATCAGAGTGTTGTCTGATTTAGTTTTCTCAGAATACTCTGCACTGGAGAGACTGTAAGTATTTGAATGCCTCTGTAGAAATACCTCAAAACACAAGACTTTTGTTTGGTTTCATATGTTTTTGTCATTTAGAGTACATAACTGGGGCTATTTTGTCAGAGTCTGTGATTTAACGGAAGATTTAGGTGATGGAAACTAAAGAAAAAGAATCAGTGCACCCTTATATCTTTTGTCCCGCTCAATTTCAATTCTGGATAGGTTTATCACGGTTCCTTTTTTCACAGTATCTCTGATTTCTAAACTGAATTTGGAAAAACAAAACAAGACACATCATCTCACAGTCTCACTAAATGTGCTTGGAGGGTTTTAGTCACCTTTCATGTAAAGTATATACAGAGGTGGAAGGTAGATTTTCCAATCACACATCTGAACAAATGATGTCTATATATTACAGAATACAAATTGTTTTTAGTGAAATATCAGTTTAGTAAGTCATAGAACTAATGAAGCAAATCCTTCCTTAGTGATTCTTTAGAAAGATTCCTCTTTTTGGAGACTGAATAAACTGATTAAATTGATTATTGCCTATTGTGTTACATCATATGGATTATCTGACTTAGAAACCTTACTGTCATCAATAATGTTAAATGAACATGAGACCAGCTAAGGGCTGATCATATGTCTCTGGCATAAAATTTTACTGTTTATATTGAGTTCAAAACACAAATACATTGTAATTATAGTTTAAGTTTATTTAATTGAATTAATTCTTGATACAATCAGACAAACAGAAAAAAAAGATAATCAACGGACAAGAATGAAAAGGAGCAGAAAAAGAAAGGAAGAAAGAGGAAAAATCTTATATAAATCACCCCTTTTATACATGACAATTCAATTTGAAAACAAAAATAAAAACCAAAATGTAATAGCCATTGCATAAAAACTGCAACTTGAAAAAGTTTGGCAAATTTCAAAGATGAGTGAAATTATGGTTGAATGTTGCTGAAGTAAAAAACAATCATACAGGTTTTTTTTAACCTTATTTATAGCATGAAATATGTTCATAAACTCACCCGGAAAATTTTGGAGTTACTTTAAGTCCTCCGGGAGATATTTAGATAATTCACGCTGGCGTACATCCATCTAATGGAGGTGGTCGGGGCAACGTCATGTGCCTCTAAATAAGACATTATCTGCCACAAAAGGCCTTCAATTTTCACCAGTGTTTAGTTATTAGTTGCTGTACTATCGTTCTGTGCCTTCAGAGCGGCTTTGTTGTCATCCGAAACCATAGATATAGAGACACAAACCGGTTACGATGACAACACTACATGAGAAAGTGCCTCTGATTATGCCGTTGTCCCGACAACGCCAGTGGGATGGATCTAAATATCTCCCGATAGACTTCAAGTAAATAAGGTCCAGGGGGAAAAAAACGGCACTTTTCCTTTAAACAAGCATTATGTTTGTAAGTGTTGAAGCAATTTTGGAGCCATTTAAAAGAAGGTACAGAATCAATATTATTTTCTTAAGATGTTGATTTGTGGAGTAAAGCAGACAGGTTATATATTCTAAATGATATGCAAGAGTATAATACTGTCTGTTAGGCCAAGCACCAACAACACTATCTTCACACAGATGACTCAAAAGAGAACACAGGACTCATATGTAGTTCTACACAAAGCATTTTTCATATCTTTGAAAACATCAACCTTAAAACAAGACCAAACACAGTGAAAGTCCTGCTGACATTTTACATTTAAGACACAAAAGTGAAAGCTGAGGATTAATTTTCTTCCACCTAGACAAGGAGATCTGCAAACGGTGGAGGATTTGAAACCGTAACAATCTGGCATGACTAAACACACATCTTTTTTCTATGATCCAAATTATGTTCTCATCAATATTTACACCAAATTCAATGTGCCAGTTTGTGTTCTCCCCTGCATGTTATCTGCTCCCGGTATAAAACATTAGAAAAGGTAGTGAGGATTTTTTTTTTTGGTTTTTTTACTCGGGCCAAAAGGAGTAACTGTTCAAATGGTGAAGTTGTGGTATTGATGTGAATATGGTTTTATTAAGCGTGAAATCGGTGCAATGCAGATGCCAAAGACGTTTTCTTAGTGGAGGTTACATTTTCATTTAAGCAGGTCAAATGACAAGAAAGTCACACCTTCAAATAAGTTGCACATTTTCTTTATCCCTCCTGAGTCTCAGATGTATCCACTATTTGGGCTCCCTTTAATTCCATTCTAACCCCATTTCTAAAAACCATGAAGCTCTAATGTAAATATAATTTCATTATGGTGAGATCTTCTGCAGAAATAGAAAAAACAAAACAGAAAAAACCTTCATGCAAAATGTATGCATGTGAAAAAGAATAAACATCTGTATGAGTAATATCAAATGAACAACAGGGTCCAAATTGCAGGGGGTAGAAAAGCCACCCATTGGATTCTAGACACACTTGGTTGTAGAGATAACCCAGATGATGAGGAGGGCTGCCTGACAGATGGTTTAAAGCTAGAGCAAAATTATTATAATGATATTTAAACAGATTCTGTGGGTTTTCTTAGCCAGAAAAAGCTGGCAAAAAGATTTTTTGGACTAAAGCTTTGTCATAGTAATTTAGGCTGGAATTATTTTGGTCTCATTGGAAAGTAACAGTGAGAAGAATAAGAATAGACCAGCAAGAATAGCTGATGCTTTATATTGTGACAAAATTCAACCGCTGGCTAAAACTCAAGTCTCTATTATAATGACAAATCAACACCGATTCAACCACGTCTAAATTATTCATGAACACAATGCTGCGGTGTCAGTCTTAAGCTTTTCTACGTGAATGCGCAGCAACTTAACATGTAAATCAGGTTGATGTCATATTTAACACAAAAGTTTGAACAAGATCAAAAACCATGGGAAGAATATTGAGGCATTTGCTTGGTTTTATAAAAGTCAGCTGTTTCCTTGTATCCAAATTATGCTGTCCCCAACCCACCATAATCTACATGGCCCTGAAATGGATGTCACATTGACAAACATTCTTACATGAATGCGATGATACAAGTTCATTTACATGAGCTAAACATGTTTGCTGTTATAATTGATGAAATCCTTTGCGTTTGTAATATTGCTATTGTACAACATAGACATTTTGCTTACATTAGCCTAAAACCAATCATTTATAAATCATATGATATGTATATATTATTTTTTTATCCATTTGAATGATGCTTTTATATAAATGTATCTAAAGCTTGAAGATGACAACCTGAATGAACAAAATTAAACACACATAAACTGCCTGTTCTTTATCTTTGTGGCTGTTATAAAATGATTCCAGAACACATTAATCTGCATTTCAATAGAAAATATAACGTGAACCAGCTTTCATCATCAACAATATGATGTCACGTAACATACTGCCTCATATCATTTAGGATATTAATTTAATTAAGGCTTGTCAGCTGTTCCATCAGTTAAAGCATGACATGAGTACTCACACTAAGCTAGTGCTGTAATTAATCAGAGTTGTGGAACTATGCACATACTAATTCAGAAGATCATGCTGTAATATGTCATGTATTTAAGTTATGAGGCTAAATGGGGAAAGTGTAAGTGGTTGTTTGTCTTGTGTACCTCTGTGCTGACCTTGTGATGGATTGGCAGTCATACAGGGCATACTTAGCTTCTCGAATGATCGGCTCCATTCGTCCTTGTGACTATGAGTTTGATTAAGTGGGTATACAAAATGGATGGATGTTTGAATGGTGAAGCAATATACAATACACTGAAGATACATTTTATTTAGAGGTTTCTCAATGACAGCATGTTTACATGCCACTAGACAAATTCTACAAATATTTTGATATATAATATATATATATGATTATATCCGAATGTGTAAATGTACATGCAGACGTGCATTTATTTACATATTCAAATAGCCAATGAACCTGCTTTTACTGTTGCTTCTATCAGATGGTTAAAACTGTCAACTTTGCTCTACTAAAATTCTAATTTATAACCACAACATTATCTGATAAAATCACCATTCAAATTATTTGGGCATTATCTGGGAATTTAATTATAGTTGCATGCTCAATGATCTCTCATAGAGAAAGTTGGAAGAGGCAGAATAACTTCAAGACTTTTTTTCACAGATTCACCCATTTCCACTGTGCATGTAGCCCCAGGCAGTGTAGTAAGAAATATCACAAACAAGCACACAAAGTGCTCCAATCCTCTGCTTTTGAGCTATTTAAAGTCCACTCCTGTTCTTTATTTGTTACGGTAGTGTTGTTGTTTAAAGGGGAGACTGGTTGGAGTACATTGAACTTGGCCACAAATGCCATCAGCACTGTTTCCCTTTCCCTGATCTTAATTGCATTCCATTTCCTGCTCTAAATCCCCAAGCATCCTGTCTGTTCCCACTGTTCCTTTTAAATAAAATTGTTTTCAACCAACAAAATGTGCTTTTCTGTAAATATCGTAATTAATGTGTTGCGAACTAGGTCTGTCCACATAATCAAGTGTGATCATTACTTCTCATTGATGAATTCATGTAAAGTTTTTAAACTTTGCCACAGATCAATCAGCAACTACTACTTTTCATCTTTGTCTGAGGGGCAGGCAGTGTATTTCCTGTCATTCTTTTAGAAGTGTTAAGTGGAAAGAAATGATTGTGAAGCAGTTTCGTTGTTTTAATCACATTGGGGACCACTGATGTCAACAGTTTGTGTAATTGTGCCTGAATGGTGTTTCATTTCACTCATGGGATCAGCAACTTTAGGGCTGCAGTTTCAGATGAAAGAACAACAGTTTTTTTTTCTCTGTTCCCAGGTTTCTGCAAAACAACAGCCTCCAGTTCATAGCCAAACATGCCTTCAGTGGCCTCTACAATTTAAAAAAGTTGTAAGTATTCTGACATTAACATTCCCCGATTAGCCGTGTATATTTTTTTTTTAACTTGATGAATTTAAAACTAGGGTTTGGGTTTAGAAAGCACTTTATTCTAATTATTCCAATCAGCTCAATAGGTTCAACAATGGATGCAATCTGATAACTGTTCAGATTCTGAAGTGTGAATCTATACCTGAACAGCACTCGGTTATTTTCTACACAGCGAGAAACATCTGATCTGATCAATTTCTGCTTTGTGTTGACTACAGACTTACAGTGAGCAAAAGCAATTTCTATTTAGTTGAGATTGCCTTTACAATTAAGAGCAAAACAGAAATAATAATGTTATTTTGAATCTGGTCGGATGACTGATAATTCCAATTACAATTTGAATAATAACATGCTAACAGATACCTTGCGCAAATACATTGTAGTCAGGAGATTTTACAGGTTTTAGCCACAGTGAGAAGCTAAATCTTTGATGAACACATAAGATTCAAATGTTGATCTTATGCTGCTTGAGGATGTGGCGAGAACCCATTTTCTGAAGTGGCAATCTTATCTCTCAAGCATTGTCTTGAGAGATACTAGGATTACAGACTCGAAATGTTGTTATAACAATGTTTTTTTTTTCCAAATTAATTTATAGTATCTGAAATCTCAAAAAGAAGATAATATGTCTTAAAGTTTTGTTTTTCTAACCAAACGTCCTAGATAATATCAACATCATATCAACTTCTAATTTCTGATCCACACATAAAGACGTGTTTCTCCTCTCCGTTTCTTCTCCAAGGTTTTTAAGTGACAATTTGATATCCTCCCTTAATCCTGGCGTGTTCAGGGATCTGAATCAATTAGAATGGCTGTGAGTAACACACTTACACACAGATGTGAGCCTGTAGTACATATGCCCACATATACACATAAATACTTGTACATCTATGTGTTATCCTGCTATGCACTCTATTATGATTTTATACAGTATGGGGAGCTGGAAGGACTCTGTGTGATGACTTAAACATACAAGACTACATTCAAAGACACAGTAGTTTATGTCGTTGTTATTTGTCTTTGGGGGAATAGTTGTAATCTGCTTTTAATTATTAAGTTCAAGATACAGTTGCTATTTTTATCCTTACATGGGCATCATGGTAAACATCTGGGCTTTCCTTTTCAAGTTTGTGGTTAAAAACAAATACCCCTGATGGTCTTAAATCTGCAGAGAACTAGAAAAGTTTATCCGTGTACTCAGTCATAAATATGTGCAGCTGTGGAGATAATTTTTTGTTTCCCCGTGGAATTTTGTCAACCATATGTCAATATGTCAGCCAACTGCAGAACAGCAGCTAAAACATTACATTTGCAATCCAGTCAGTGAAGTTGGAATCACCAGAGATCAGCAAAGCGGATGCATCTGTGGACCCATTCTGATATATGTTACTGATAATCACAGATTTAAGATTCAATATTCTGACTAAATACACAGTTGGACTTGAATATTAGACTGCATTTACATTTATTTTGCACACTGAGTGAATGTTCAATGTCTTCTTCTGACTCATTGGTGTCATAACTGTTTCACTATATTGTTTTCCGTGTTTTGTTACACTTGTTTTACACAGTATTCTTTTGGTATTTGGATTGGCACTCTTACACTTTTAGATTTAAAAAAAAATGTATGCCAGTTTTAGGATGTTCAAGCGTTGAGTTGAATTAAATTCAATTAAATCGCATTGGACTAGTGATCGGTCCAGGAGCCTCAAATTGAATTGAATTGAATTGAATTGAATTGAATTGAGGGTAGTCTTGATGTTCATGTAACTGTGTGCAAGATGGTAAATAAGTCTAATTCCTATAATGTTGAATTATGGATGAACACTGTCAAATGACTTGTTAACTGAGGAGATTGTTTTTCTCTGCCAGGATGTTGGATCATAACCCACTTAGCAGTTTGTCCCAGGATACCTTCATTGGGCTTCATTCTCTCATGTACCTGTGAGTTTTTTACTTCATGTTCATTTATACTAAATATATGAGTATGTGATAAAGAGGGACAACATATGGTTTTCAAGAAAAAACACAATCCTAAAAGTGATTAGAGTAGGAAAATAAGTGTTTTAGTGAGATCAAAAATGTTCATAACATCAGTTAACTTGCAAAGGTAGGAATGTGATATAAAATAATCAAACATATCCTTCATTAATGTGTATCAAGATGTGTGTTGTTTATATCTCAAACTGTGAAACATTCTGGAACATTTTTTATCAATTTCCCCCAAAAAAGTTTAAGGTCATAGAGAGTTTCACACTTAGTAAAATGTACATTTGTACATTCATACCTCTACATGGAACATTTCAGTTTGCATTATTTCATAAGCCATTAACTTAAGATATGTTGAGTCCTTACAGGAAGGTTGACCTGCACATTTGTATGATTCAACTTAATGAAAGATAATGTGATAATAGATGAAAATCCATAAATGCTACTAACTTCTTTTAACACTTTCTTCCAATTTCTCCTCTCTTTTATCTTTCACTCATTTTAACTCTTAAACACAAACATGCATCAGGGAAGCTGCAGGTCACTGTTTAGACTGGTCTCAAACTCTCAATAATTTGCATTACTAAACTCTACTAACAATTAAACTACAAGGAAGTTTAATTCAATGATACACTTCAAACT
>JAPMNP010719967.1:0-11630 GCA_029874935.1 Atherina boyeri | reverse complement strand
TCAATGTGAAAATATTGCCGAAAAATAGCCTTCCACAATGTCAGTAGTTATACTTGCACAAGGACAATATTTCTACTAGAAATGTGCAGCCAAAAATCAATATTTTCATAGGATGACTGATTAGGAAACCACTTAAAAACTTACTTCAGACTGGCGTTGTGACACTGGTGATCCATTTGTGTCTGGACAGATATTTCTATCCCCCAATGACCTCTCAATCACCTGAGGTGGCACCTGGGGAGTCCAATTAGATTTAAGAACTGGCCAGCGCCACCCTGGCCACCTCAATGAAGAGTTAAGGCTCATTTATGCTCCCTTTATGTGAATAAATAGGTACATATGAGTCAAACATTGTCAAATGTTGCTGCCTATACACTTTTAAGTGTACTTTATGTTAGCATGGTTGATGGGCAATACATCTTCTAGAGGGCAGTGTAGAATTCAGTTTACTTCTGAGTTCCGATATCCGTTTAAATAATTCTGTAGCAAACATGACAATAATGGCGAAGATCATGTTAATGCACATTCTCAGAAAGAAGAATACGCCAGGTTCAGACTTCAGTCAAATGCGACTCAGATCCAATTTTCTTCACCCAAATGCGACTTGTATCCCATCTGTTAAAGATAGTGAGAACTTCTCAATTCCGATTTTTTTTCATATCTAACCCAGGCCACTTCCATATGTGGTCTTGAAACCGATCCATTTTAGATATTTTGACATGGGACTTCAGTATGTACCGCCAGGTTGCATGTATCCGACCTTTACGTCATCGATACACTACAAACGTCACTACACGGCACCTAGAAGAAAACATCAGCAGAATCGCTAAAAACTTGGCTTTTTTACATTTTAATCGTCTCCTTAACCATATTATATTGGTGATATGTTGGCTCCAGTAGCATATAAAATTAAGCATCGCCATATACGCTGCACGGTTATTCATGTTTAGGCTACTTCTGCAAACACTGAGCATACCCGCTACTGTATGTGTTTTTTTACAACCATTTACAAAACTAACTTTTTGAGCATGCGGGTGGCATGTGCTGTTTAATATGGACAGTTACAAGGAAAAAAATTGGATTTCACAAACAATCAGATTTGTGCATTAAAACAGGGCAGTCTGAACTAGGCCAAAAAGTCAGTGCATTAGACGGGGGTGATCTGTGCGGCCATTTAACACGTCACGGCTTCTTCTTCTATGCTCATTTCGCTGGTTAAACATAAATGATACTGCTCAACATTGCCCCCACGCTTTCTGCTGGGACTGCTCCATTTGCTCTGTCTGCCAAAGCATTCACAAACTCAATGAAAACAGACTATAACATACACGTGAAGGATCCATAATCTGACAGAAGGCTTCGACTACATGGATATCTAAAGTAAGGCATAATTGAGGCTAAGGGATAGGCGTTGCTATGTTCAACATAGCAAGACTAGTAGTTTTGAAAATAATGGGAAGTCTTATGTCACTACATATGTAATCTGAAGGAAATCCGATAATGTACAAAAGAATGGAAACCATGTTTTTTTATCATCAAACTCCTGCAGTGCATGTAAATGTGTCAAATCAGATATTAAAGTTATCTGATTACTCATAGTTATTGGATTATTATAATCATTTAAACTACTAATTGTTTCAAATTTAGCTCAGGCCCAGCCTATCTGTAGGCATTTTTATTTTCTTTTTCTTTTTTTGTCAGCCACTGTGCATCTACACTAAACCTCTTTGATTAGTGTCCGGTAGTCTGTTTGGGTTGGTGAGAAAATGACTGGTGAAGTTCAACATAATGTGCATAAAGTCCCAAAGCTACAAGCAGTAAAGTCAAGTGCATATCTGGGTTTCCCTGTTTGAGTCATAGTGATTCACTGATGATGCAGTATGATTTACCAAAGCAGTGGAGTTGGTGACTTACCTATTTAAGCCTCACATTTTTGTTTGATTCTTTGAAATGAAAAGAGTTGTGAATAGCTGACTCTATGGTTCAATACCACTGTAACCACATTTTTATTTATTTAGTTATTTTTTTGCCTTTACTGAAGGGGAGCACCTGCAGAGACATCACTCGAAGGGAGTGAATTCATAAAGAGGCTCCTTGTCTGCATAGCAACACTTTTTTGTACTTTATGGGTCAGAAGAAAGTACGGCTGATGTAGAGCTAACTACTATACTGTCACCAGGAAAACTCTGCAAATGTCACTGCTGTGGGTTTTAGTTCACAGTTGTGCAAACTTTAAGACTAACTGTACTAAAAGTAACTGTTAACATGTGTTTAAATAAGATATATCTTTCATAAAAGCACTATAGTTACAGGTAATATTAGCTAGTACTTGTGTTAATGCACTCATTTTGGTCACATATTTGTGAGTGAATGAGTGAGTGTGTTTTCAAAGAAATTATTTCAGTGGGTGGTTGTACATGCATTAGCAGCCCTTGCTGTGATAAGCCGCAGGGTAATCGTCCAGTGTGTTTTTAGGCACTGAGTTCACGGCAGGCTGCTATTGATAGAGTCTAGGCACTTTGGAAATGAAAAGCGCATTTGAAGCCCCTTTATGAAGCCACATTCTTGACTAATCCGGACAAGATCTGTGCTCTGCATGGCCTCCAGATCTCTTTTGGCAAGGCAGAAAAAAACAGAGCAAGGGAGGTCCAAGCCAAGGGAAAGCACCTGAGCTAAAGAGTCATTCATTAGTCATGTTTATATATACAGTGTGTGTTGTTGATGTCAAGTAAAAGCATATATCCAGAACTTTCCCTACAGCTAACAAAAACACTCTTAATTTTAACCTGACAACTGTATGTTTCAGATTGTCTAGCAGAACAGTGAGGGTTGTACAATGGGGTCTTTCAGCTCTTGGAGTCACATATTTGTATTTGTGTACACATAAGATGTTCATTTATGCTTGAAATAAGGTTTTATTGTTATAACCAAGTATAGTCATGGGAGACCCTTTGGAATATGGAGTCAGAACATATTATCTAGCTAATACTCAATATAGCTCTGATCCATTAAGGTATGAACAAAAACATACTGGGCCTGTGATGTGGCTTCTTGTCCTTGGAAGTTGGTTGAATATCATTTTTCCTCCCGCAGACTGAAGAATTGGGTCTCTGCAGTTTGGGTTTGCTCAATTGCTCAAACTAAACCTTCCGCAAACTAAGAAACCTTTTGAGGTTTGGAAGTCGGATCACTGGCTGGAGCTTTTTTTGTGTTCCCTGAGCCTTTCCAGGATTGTTTTCTTTGGTGTTGCAAGTTGTACTGAAGATCAGCATATTAGAAGCATTGCCATTGCTGTGAGTTTTGCTTTTTTTTTAGGGTCCCTCCAGCCTGCACTGGCAGAACATTTCACATCATGGCCTTCATTTATCACTGAAGCCATCACTGAAGCCACAACCTTTTCCAGCCAGGATAAGTCAGAACAAAAGATGAAATTGTGAGCGAAAGGGATAAGATATCGAGAAATGTGTTTTCTTTCCGAGCTGTGGGAAGCCGATACACAAACACACAACAGGCATTGCATTTCAACAGTGTCCTGCTGTCCACGTTGTCAAATCGATCGATATATTCTGCCACTCATCTGACCAGGGGGCAGATGCAATAGTCAAAGCAGAGATCAACATTTACCCAGCTCTTGTGGTCACCAAGGCATTCGGAAACTTTTTCAGACAAGTCATAGGTTTGGATGTGTGAAAGTTGAGGATCCTATCACTATGCCTCCAATTGATCATGCGTCCTGGCTACTTGGCCACAGGGATTTCTCTTCGGTCGACTGGTCAGCACGCATGACTCTTACCCAGGAGACCGGGGCTCAAACCCCGTCCAGGCCCTCCTTTCACCCTGCCGCACATGGAGGCCTCCTGCCAGTGAGACATGTTCAAAACATGTCTGAAAATTTACGTAAACCAGATAACCAAACCACCTTAACAGGTTTCTTTGAATGTGGATGGACAGGTTCCTTTATTACAGACAAAAATAAAGTTTAAAAAGAAAACAAATCTGGGCTCCTCCTGGGTGACTGAGTTCATCACCTTATGCCCAAGGGTAAGCCCAGTCTTACTTAATAGGGAGTTGATTACATTCAGCTTATGACCTTAATTAGAAAGTGTAATAGACTATTTAGCTGTGTTCTCACCACAAAGAACTGGTTCAACAACCACATCACGGCTCCCTTCCACCCAAAACTCACTACCAACCAACCTGGAGTAGGCAATTCACCCCTTTCTAACTGAATACCCTGGCCTCAGTCCTGGAGGTGCCAATCTTTTTATTTTCTTGAAACTACACACTGTTCCAGTGCTTGATGGACATCTCTGCCTCCAGAACTGTTTGGAATCAAGGCTGATATAACTCACCTCCAAATAAACCTTTTGATCTGTGGGACCATCAGCCAAGGGGGCCCTGAGATAGTCCACTGTCTAGACCAATAAATAGAAACCAGTCAGGATTCTAAATTAAGAACTGCTCAACAAATTACTCATACCTTTTTTTGTTTGGTTTTGTTTTTTAAGGCCAAGTTCAGTGAACCATGATCTAGAATTTGTTCAAAAGAACCGCCTTAATGGCTTTGACACAGGATCCTTGCTTTTATCTGTCCGGCTCATTCTTTCCATCTCGTCCCAGCCTAACAATGATACTCTTGCTGCCTGTGATGTTGACACAGCAAAGCCTGCCTTTGATTTTCTGTCAAAGTGGGTGAAAGACAACACACAGGCTAAAGACAGAGGGGAAGGGTAAAGGGATTGGGGGGAAGGGAGGGAGCTTCAGGAGGGTCTATAGAGGAGCTGATGGAGATAGAGACAAGAAGAGGGAAAAATTGAGGTGTAAGTGCATTTTTATTGCTGATACCTGATCTCCCAACTCTGCCGCTCATCTTAGTGAACTTCTTGTTGTATGGGGGGGTACAAATAGCCAAATAGGCTGTGCAGTTGAATATGAAGCCACCCAAGCAGCGATGCATAAAGCCCCAGAGTGCGGCTCAATTCGTTCGCAAACACATGACACTCCCTTAAACAAAGTCAGGGAAGACAGATGAGCTTTTTAAAACCCTCAAAGCCTATGATATACAGAAAACTATATAAACTGTGAATGAGGCTCTCTCCAAAACAAACATCTGAACTTTAACCAGAGTGGTATAGAAGCCAGGCCAGGCTGTATGTATATACTTATTTTAAACCAGGAAAACATGAAAAGTATTGGAAAACAACTTACCATATTCAAAATAAAAGATCTATAGATATGATTACCTCTGCAAGTTTGCTCCCAGTGCAAGGGGGATGCATTTCAGTTTTAACACATTAGGTTACACCGACTGACTTTTTTTTTTCTAACAATACATGTGCATAATCAGACTTGGAATCCAATAAAGAGGCTTGGGACTGGAGTTTTTTCATATCATTTGCTTTCATACTCAGTATTTTAATTCCCGCCGTTCAAAACAACTGCTACTATGACTTATCAGTCATGTCAATTAACATCCTAAAGCTGTGTAAGACCAGAGTCCTGCCGTTGCTGAGAGTGCTGACACAAGAGAAGAGTGCCAGATCTGAAAGTAGTTCAGTGTGGAGCTTTAGGAAAAGCTCTGTCAGCGTTTTTCACTAAGCCCTGTCTAAAAAACTCACTGGCTCCTGCACCTACAGAGCTGTTGTGTAACCTTTACGCTCACCAGAGCACAAATGCATACACTCAGTGGAACCATGTGATGAGGAAGCCTTCGGGGTGGAGAAGGGAGGGAGGGAGGGTATTTTGAACAAGGGGAAGCCTATTTGGAGAGTCATCCACCACGGGACTCAATTAACACTTCATCTAAAGGCTGGAGCAGGGGGTCAGCGTGTGCTCGCTCCCTTCCCTTGTTTCCTGAGGAAAACTGAAGTGAGTTGACCGTGCAGCACAGCAGTTTGGACCTTTCCTCTCAAGCTAGAGGACCTCTTCCTTTGCTTTCTTTTTTTCCCCCTGAGTTGTCAGGCCCTCAGAAAGTTGTTTGGCCTAACTGCTAGTCCTTTCTCAGTCTTGCACTCTAATTTCCTCCACACTGCCATAAAAGTAGACCACATTTGGCTGACTGATGTACTGAGCTTTTGTCTCTCTACCGAGCCAAAACCCTCACATGTTTAAGCTCTGCTCATATGTCTTAGATGATGATTGCCATGTCTGCCCTTCAGTTTTGTCCACTCTGTGATGCTGTGAAGTCTGGCAATTGGTGGATTCAGATGGAATTTATACAAATATGATTTAGTCTGCATCAAGAGTGTATTTTTAGCACAAGAATGAAACCCCTAACCACATATCTTTGTGTTTCTGGTTCTAATGCCTATTCCTTTAATGGGCTGAAAGCTGAAGTTAACATGGCGGCGCAAAAAGCAGCAGTTTTGCCAATGGACTTTTTAAATCGGCCTTAAAATGAGTTCATTCTCATGAAATCCAAGTCAAAATGCTCAGATGTACGGTAGAAATTAAAATGTAGATTAGTATAAAAACTGATTTGAACTGTATGGTTTATACCTTCTTTCATGAGCTAAACTGGGCCTATTTTTTTATATCTGAAGTTGTTAATTAGTATCTTCTTGCATAACTTTTTTTTAGAAATGCATTCCATTAAAATGATTCAGGAAGGAACAGGTCATCATGATGTGGCAATGTGGACAAGAGCTGTTGATATATGTTGGATCTGGTCTGGATGTTGGATAAATCTCGTCATTGGCCAGATTTGGTCAAATCCATTGTCATTACACACGTAGTTTTAATGGTGTCCACTAATAAAATGTTTCTGGAAACCAAAGAAATGTATGGTCTGAATCAGGAATCACCAACTTTTGTCGTTAAGGGCAACAGTACTGCAGATTTTAGGTGTTTCCCTGCTGCAACACGTCTTTCTCAAATGAATGAATTATTGTGCAGAACTTGACAACAAGTTGTTGCAGAAACCATTTAATTCAAATTAGGTGTGTTGCAGCAGGGAACCATCAAAAATCTCCTGGACACTGGCCCTCGAGGCCTGGAGTCGTTGATGCCTGGGGATGTCTCTGTTGTAAAAGAGCCTCCTTTCACTTCGAGCTCATCACTTAAAGATGTTGTGTGAAGAATCTTTCGGTTGGTCTTTAATCAGTTGGTCAAATTGTGGTGTCCAGGATGAAACCAAATTAGAATCAATGATCTCTACAGAAAGATTCACAGGGTTCCCACGCGTCCAGGAAAAGGGATAACCGAAAAATGAGAATTAACTTAAATTTATTATGTCAATGCACTGTGTATTGCGTAACATCTGTACCAACGTCCCAAAATGACTTGTAATGTGTTTGTGTGATTATATGAATCCTATTTGAGTTTTCATCTATCAATTTAAGAGGCTGGTACAAAAGGAAGTCTTGCCCAGTAGCTACAAACAGGAACATAATCTTTACTGCACATTTCTATGCACATAACAATCCAGGATTTCTAGCTACGTTGCTCCTTTTCAGCCTTTTCTTTTTGCTACGCTACAGGCTGATAGGGTGTTGCTGGTCAGGGTCCAAAAAAGATGTCTAAATATTCCAATGCAGCCTCCATTATTCGCCAAAAAGGAAACAAAATGCATCCAGGAAGCAAATAGCCTACCGCCAAATCAGGTGTCATATCCCGACCATTTCTGTCCAAATCCCAGAAATGCCTATTCGCATTGGATTAGTATTATTAAAGGACCTTGGTGTTCATATAAATATGGTAGGTAATTGTGGGGAAATTATTACTTCACAAATTACCAACATGGCCGATTCGCACGGGATGAAAAATCACAGACAATCACCACAACTATTACAAATGACATGTGGTCCCTAGTAAAATGAATCCCGTCAGAATAGGGCTATAACATAAGTTTATCTCACTGTCACATAGTAAAAATCCTGAAAGGCAAATAAAATATCAAACAACAGCATTGAATTTGTGAAGGTAAATACTTTGTGCAATGTGGCTCTCAAATCAATTTTGTTGAATTTGATTTGAATTACAGAACCAAACCAAATGATGCCGTTTTTAGCACAGAGGTTAAGAAACATCTTAAATGCAAGGCAAAAGCAATGCAAGTGTTTTCATAACCAAACCCTGAGGATGAAAATGTTTTTTTCTGCAAGCATACAACACATAACTTCCTTTTCTACCTAAGGACAGAAAAGTTGAAGTGATTAATTTGTTCTAGCAATTTGCTCTTGGTGGGCACGTTTGAGTTCAGATATCCAGAAGCCTGAAGCATGTTTAGACTGCAGAGCAGGGTGTAGCTCTCCTGTCTATGCTGAGCATATCCAGATCCTCACATTTTGTGTTATTGCACTTTTATGCCTCTCTTCTTTGTTGCAGCCTGGGCTTGTGTTTGGCAGCTTTAATCTAGCCAAGCTCAGAGCTATGATATGTGTGTTTTTAGAATTATCCCCCCTTTTCTCTCACGTGCCGTTCTTGCAGCAGTAATTCACTTCCCCTTCTTCTCTGCAGGAAGTGTGTGTGGATCAGCCTCCTCAGCGGGTCGGGTGAACGTCTGCCCCCCCAGCGCTCTGACCTGCCAACTGCACTTTTGAATTCCCTCATCTCTCCATGACNCACACACACACACACACACACACACACACACACACACACACACACACACACATCGGCTCTGTTCACTCATCTCGGATCACAACCTCTCATTTGTGGGACTGTTTAAGTATTTTAGGCTCTGCTGCCTCTGATTACCCTAAGGGGTGCATTACAGGTTGTTGTCCCAAATTTAACCCTCTCATTTCTGCCTTCACACTTCACCTCACCTTGACATGGCTCCGGTGATTCAGAGGGCAATTACCTCTGATTTATCAATAGCATGCAACGGCTCCAGCTTGGCAAACTAGCTTCAACTTTCTAACCGAATGCATACTGAGCCTTCATAATGTTGAATTAGTTTTAAATATATTTGCATAAAGTGCTTCTTAAAAGGTGGGACATGGGCCAATTAACAAATGTTTTTTTCATTGTTTTGCTTTAGGTCAGGCGTTGATGCTGAATTTTATGTCTTTCTTCTTTTTTTTCCAGCCTTGAAAAGCAGATTGTTTTTCTGTCTGGGGGCAGATTTAAGAGTCTAACTGGTAAAACGAGTGGAAAACACGTGAGTTAGATACCAGCCATAAGGTGTACAGACCGAATGCTTTTTTTTCTTTTTCTTTTTTTTTCTATTTTAAGATTGTTGAAATTGTGTCTCTGGCATTTTCATTCTAGTGAGCCCAAAAAAATAAGTGTTACAACAAACACATCTGCTGACAAACATATAGCTTGTTACGAAGCTGTAAAGTGATACAGGCATCTTTTAGGATAGCTTACTATTAGGATTTCAATTTTTCCCCAAAATCAGGTGCCAGGAAGTTTGACAGTGAACGGGCTAACAAATTGGCTACAACTTAATTTAGCCAACACTGGTATTGAGATAATGAAGATAGTGCAACATATTGAGTCTATAGTGGTCCATACACTTGTAAACAACCTCTTTCACTTAAAAATCATATGGAATCATAACATTACGAAAATGAGACATATTGCTTACAGGCCAGGTTAGCATTTTAGAGTAAAACTAGCTAACATAGCATGCCAGCTTTATAACAGGAATACAGACACACGGCTTAATACAGTAATAAGAAAGCACATACCATTTTCTGACATTTTACTATAGATATGTGAACAAATGACACTAACAAGCATTGACACATCTCTTCATAGATTAGAATAAAGTAACTGTTTTAGGATACATGTCACACAGACTTAGCATAGCATGTTTAGGTTTATGTGAATTCATCTTTAAACAGTGCAACTTTCCAGATAGTTCTATTTTCATTAAGCATAAATTTAGAAATAAAGAATTTTTGGTTCATATAAATATTCTACAAGGACCCCTGTGCTAAGATGAGCAGTAAAAAATGTCCTTAAGGTTCCCAGACTGTGAGTGGGTTTATGATTCTCACACAGGTACAGAAAGAGCACTTCAAGTGCCATAAACCTCTGAATAGGTGTAATTTTTAACCTTGTGTGAGCTTATTGTAAAAAATTTGGGACATTTTGTCACACTTATTAATTATACTAACAGAATATGAGGCCTAGTCATAGTATTAATATACATTCTCTCAAACCGCTTTTAAATCTAAATGGCTATTTTTAAGATGGCAACTGTGCAAATTAGATTGACTGCAAATCTATCTTTGTAGCTGATGTACCTAAGATTCACATTAACTTTATGAGCACAAGTTTTTGTGTATCTGACAACAATCTGGCAGGCAGAAAGTACAGCTTTATCTGATAAGAAACATTAGTCCATACCATCTCCCCCCTCTCTTGCTCTACTTTCCTGATTCCCATAGAGGTTGTAAATGAAGCAAGGAGATCAACTCCCTGCACAAAATCCTCCCTTTGTGCACAACTGAAGCAGGTGAGCCAGAGCTACCATTTGTCTATCATTGCACAGATTGTGGCCTGCCAAAATACCTCCTTCAGAGAGTCTGTGGAGGAGTGTGCTGTGACTTGCCTCGGCACATAGAGCAGATCCTCAGGCTAAGCTGTAATGTTATAAACCAGCACAAGTTGAGTACAGCCCTTCGACAATCAGTGAAGGTCAGTGTTGTTTTATGACATAACAGCATTTACAAGTGATAACATCGCCTTGGCACTGTTTTTGTGGTACAAACTGTATCAGAAGAACTCAGGTCTTGTAACACTATCTTTCACCTGCCATTTAGTGCCAAACACTAAGATAATCAGGGTCAGAAACATTATCCTGCATCGCCTGATCAGCAAATGGGCTGTTTCCAGCTGTTCAACCAGCCAAAATGCATTCGACAGTAATTTTCCACAGCTTTTATAGTAGTTTTTGGCTTATTTGTTTTTGTCTGTTTCTTGTTTTGTTTGCCATTTCACTGGGAAATTACTTAAATTCTAAATATTTTGCAAACCAAGCAGTTTCAATTCATAAAATTCACAATGCATAATATAATTCTAATAATTTCTGAAAATACAGGCTACATAAAAAAAATTTAACCACAAAAAGGATTAACTTCGTGCTTTGCACAAATTTGCCTTTCCTCTGTATTTAGGAATTTTTCCAATTATATCTTTTTATGTGTGAGACATGTTTACATACACATATGTATGCACCACACTCTCTTTGTTTATATGATTATCCTGTGTGAGTGAAAGATAAATGTTTTTCTTAAGTAAATTTTGTGTTTTGTCCTGTTTTTTTTTTAACCCTGCTCTCTTATCTCATGCACATTAAAAACATTAACTTTAACTATTGCACTTTAAATCATGCACTTTTTACAATATTTACTTCAACCAGTTTGCACTTGAGTTTTTTTAGTACTAGTTTTTATTATAAGACAAAGTACAGATCTGAGGTGAGTGTAATTCAGGTGGAAGAGCAGTCGTGTATCAAACATCAGTGGATTGATTCCAGGCTTCCCAAGGCTATATGCCGAAGGCTGCTTTGCCAAGACACTGAACCCCACGCTACCTATCAGGGTGTGACTGTGTGATTGTGACATGTAGTGTAAAGTGCTTTGAGTGGTCAACATATGACTGGAAAAGTTCTTTATAAATATAGACATTTATATTTATTCTTGTCTGAGACCTGCCAAGTGACAACAGATGCA
>JAPMNP010719958.1:0-12167 GCA_029874935.1 Atherina boyeri | reverse complement strand
GAAATGCGAAAGCACCCTCTGCAGCATGGGCTGCGTCTTCCGTTTTACCTGGCTGCACAAAGAAATCTGTCAGCTTCGAGGAGCCCTCCCCTCCCCGCACGGCATCCCTGTGTTTGGCAGTGACGATATGAGTCTCCAAGTCTCCACATCCTTTATTGGCAACAGACACATATGTGCCGGCTTTACAGATGGTGCACAATGCTTCCCATTTATCGCGACCACGACAGAACATCGGGTATTTTTTTTGCAGTTCGTCTGTGAAACTACATTTGCGTTTCGGCATTTCAGTGGCACTGACTGGCACACAGCTATTGCGGCGCAGCTAGTACTCATTTGTTTTATTTTGTTTTGACAAGGTCCTGATTTTGACGTCATCAGACAGGTACCTCAGAATAATGCCGGTCGGCATCAAATACAGTCTATGGTCGGCAGTAGCTGCACTTACAGTGTTGATTGAATGACGGTCAGGGAAATGATGTAAAAAAAAAAAAAAAAAACCCGGACATTTTATGATATTTTACAAAATCCCCCCGGACAAAATTTTATGGCCAAAAAGGAGGACATGTCCGGGTAAAAGAGGACGTATGGTAACCCTAGCTTCAGTCAGTCTGCCCCAGGGCAGCTGTGGCTACGCTAGTACTAGCTAGCTAGCTTACCATCACCAAGTATGAATGTTAGTGAATGAATAGTGCATCCATTAATGTAAAGCGTCTTTGGGTGTCATGAAAAGCGCTATATAAAACTGATGCATTATTTTTATTATTAATATTATTTCAGTTGGCCTTCATATGGATACGCGGAAGTGAGCGGGAGCAGGATTTTAAAAAATAGTCCTGCGCAGAGCTATAGTATGGACTAAGTAAAGAAAAGAAGAGGTAGATAACCAACACCATTACAATCCAAACAGACAAAGACCTGATTCTGATCATTTCTGTTAATTCTAAACAGAAACCTGAACCATAAGGAAGCTCCTTTGGATCTTGAGGGGCATCCATCTTCTCCAATGAAAACCGTGGGTGCTGGATGATTTCAGTGCACACGTTTCTTCTGAAGTCAAATACCTTTAAAACAACCTTCAAAGAAATCAGTACCATTTTCGAAGCGTTGTAAAGAGACTCACATGTGAATCACTTTTCAACATGCGAACACGCTCAAATAAAAGCAGAAGCAGACAGATATCAGGATACAGGCAGAACCAGATGAATGCTGTTCATCACATTGTTCTGGACCATTGCTGACAGGAAGGAGGTATCTACAGTCTGTTCATTGTTGCTGTGTTTGCCGTTTCTCTCCCTTCCTTTGTACATCTGGCATCAGTTCGCTCCCCTGCTTTAGTGCTTTGTGTTTGAGGAGCAAAGTCAGCAATAAGCCGCTGTTTGTGCTCCTGCCAAGCCCACCTCCCCAATGCTGTTTGCCAAGGTTCTGGGTTTAGCGGAGAGAGGCATTTGCGTTGATGCTCACTGTTGAGCTAATCTGATTTGAAGTTGTGTCAGAAAATATTTAAACTGTTTGACTTTCTGTACAGTTTCCAAATAAATCTCCACTGCTGACCCAAAACTAGCTGACCAGGTGAAATGATTTTATTTTCCTTTTTAGGAATCTGATTTCTATTAAGTTTAAAGTCAGTATAAACTGCAAACTCAACGAGATAGGTGCATCTCCTTCCTAGGTAGAAAAAAACTGTCAAAATTAATTTCAGTGCCAAAGGTTTTATATTAAATCTTTTAATAATTTGTACAAAATGATTTTTCAATTAACAACGTTGTTAGAATAATGTTAACAAAATTACAGTGTAAAGATAATGAAGGTTGTTTTTCTTTTCTTTTTTTTCCTAAAAAATCCTTATCCCAATTAGTGTAACTTTGTTGAGGTAAAACTGGGATGTCTAAAATAGCAAATGAATAAACATAAAACCCATTACCCCTTCTTTTCCTGCTGATTCAGTCATTTCTCTGTGTTTGCTAAAGGGAAAATACCTACATAATGTATATTATCATTGACATATTGAGAAATAACCTCCATAATTTTGTGTTTTGATATGCTAATTAGCCACATGCTAATGACAATACTCCTCAGATGTTAACTTAAACCCGAGAGACTGGGTTTCAGGCGCTTGTATCTACAATCTTGTTCTTTTTCGGTTATTACCCAACTCTACTCCCATGATCATAGGTGAGGGAAACAAAGATGGACCAGTAAATTGAGAGCTTCACCTTCTCTGGATCAGCTATTCTAACGGGTGCAGGTTGGTAAAACTGGACCCATGCAAGACTCTGCTTGATCCCTGTCAGTGCCGGTGACATTACACAGATGCAGAACTGCAGCGGTTGAAACGCATCAACTCTCATCCAAGATTTCTGCTTCATTTCGCTCAGACATGCTGAAAAATGCATAAATTAGTGACGATTACAGATAAAAACCACATATGAGCTAATTCCACCATATTCCATGTTTTACAATTAATTCCAGTTTCTGTGATTCTCGTTTGTGTTGTTCTTCAATGTAACAGATGTCTAATGTGCACCCTACGGTCTTAATTTGAAACTAACACACAACACGGTGGTTAACTGCGTTCAAGGTGTGGATCAGAGCTAATCAAAGATGAAGACCTCCCCTTTCTCTGGGCTTTTTATCACAGTGTTATTCTTCTGTGTGCTCAGGTAAGGCATAAGCAGACAGACAGTCAGAGAAACCTTGAAAAAGTCCTTCACCTAGATCCAAGGGACTCCCATGTAAAAAAAGCCAACTTCATAGCAGAAAGGTCAAATTTACCTTTGTGACAACTGTGAGGGGGGTGGATTTATTATATAACTCATCAGTTTAGATGTTTTTTAATCTTTAGCGCTAGCACTGGTGAGTAGCGTCTTGCTCTCGCTTTTAAATTTTTGCCCATTTCCAGCGGCAAGGATATCAAGATTGTGTTCAATATGAACTGGGCAACAGGCAAAAAGCTTTGGCCTGGATATGCAAACACAAATTGGCTCTTAGGACATGGAAAATCTCCTTCTGAAACGGTTAATGAATTTGTTTGTCACTTTCCTACTTATAGAACCTCTTTTCTGATTTTGCTCTGAACACAAACAAGTGGGCTTAGGGTGCCTACCAGTTTTCTGTAACAGTTTAATAACAGCCCTTTCTGGTTCCAGGATTCAAAACCCTTCAACTTTGCATTTGTTTCTTATCAAATTCAGTTTTTCCCAAATAAGTAACCCCTGAATTCAGACCTATTCAGAACATTTTGGATGGAGTGGAGTCCCGATGATGAACCAGACCTAAACAGTCAACATCTGCGTTGGGCCTCTATTATCTCCCTGTAGCTTAAGTGAACAAATGCCACATCTGTGTTTCATTAGATTGCATCCCCTCCAAAATAAAGTCAGATGGAATAAGTGACTGTTGATATACGTTTGGTGATATCATGCGTGGGGGAAAATCCATAGTGTTGTTCAATAGCAATACATCAGTTGTGTAAATGCTTCTAAGCAACCCATGTGAGGAAACCCAGGTGTGTTTGTGTGGATGTGGTAGATGTGAAGATGTTGATGAAAACAAACAGAGCTTGCATCACCTTCCACTGCCCCTTTCTTCCTTTGTTTTGGTCTGATCTGAGGTCAGATACTGGATTAGGCAGGAGCATCTATTTGTCCGCAGTGTGTGAAAATGTATTTGCTTTTTTTTCCTGCAAAGATTTTCATATTGTTCAAATCTTTGCTTTCTAAAAAACAAACAAAACTGACACAGCCATTTGTGCACACACATACAAGCTGTCTGTCTTCATTTGAAATGTTGCAGCACAATAATGTCGCTTGTGTGGGGGAGGAAGAGCACTGGAATATATGCAGGGGGGCGGAATAACAAAATAAAAAAGTCTGCAAGATTTAAAAGGAAATGGATGTTTGATACAAATCTGTAAAGGCTGACTGTACCTCTTCTGTGCACACTTTGATAGAAAGGATTCTTATTTTTAGTAGAGTAGCACAGCAAAAAAACTGATTAGTTTTTATTCCATTGTGCTGTATGAAAATATCAAATATCACAATAATGATTGAACACATTTTTTTTTTTATCAAAGAGCACTTCTGCAGCAGTTCAGCAATTAAAGGTAAATTATAGTTGTGTTTTTAATAAATATTAATTAATCCACTATAAGCTTTCAGAGTCTTTCATTATGTAGGCCTATGGCAAGCAGTTAAGTTCAACCTTCCTATGTGCAGCTTCTGCCTTTTTGGTCTGCATCCACACAACAAACGAACAGCAATCAAAGTGACCTGAAACCACATTTCAAGCGGACTTGTTGAAGTGCATCAAAAGTACTTTGCACTTTTTAGTTTCTGTCCGCCTAAGCACTTTATTAACAAATTAAGCAAGCAATCTACGTTAACTTCTAAGTAAACTGTTATATGTGAACGCGCCTCGAGACTTCAGAGGCTTTCCCAAAGTCTAGAGCCCTTTTCACAGATCAATTTCACCACGTGGAGGAAACAGTGAGCCCCACTCCAAAGCCTTGTTTATGCTCCCTTTATGTATAGGTTTGTCCATTTAAAATGCTGTCAAACATCTCTGCCTTTACAGCCCAAGCATCTTTTACGTTAGCATGTTACGCAATACATCCACTAGAAGGCAGTGCAGAGTTCACATCTGAGTTCTGATGTTAGTTTTAGGGTGGATTTACACATTCAAAGTTTGGTCTGCTTGAGTGAAGTGCAGTGGGGAAGACAACCAAACCAATGGAAGGTGTAACACTTTTTCACATTCCCAGCCAAATCTAACTTAGTCCTCAGGACTATCCTGGTGTAAATGTGCCCTTTATAGTAGTACAGCAAACATGCAAACATGGAGACAGTAGAGGACATCATGAGAACATACATCTTCAGAAAGAGACAGAAAAAGAGGCAGTGCAAAGATGGCGGTGGTCAGTGCGGCCACACCATGGCTCCTTCACATTAAATCATCAAATCAATCTTCTTCTTTGTTCCTTTTGCTGGTTGCATGTTAGCTATACTGGGAAACATTGCCTCCATGTTTTTTATTGGTACGTTTCTGTTTACTCTGCTTTGGGTATGCATCTACAAGCTCTCTGAAAACTGCATGAAATGAACACAGAAGACTGACCAAGGGTCTGTGTGTATTTAATGTTGAGGATAAATGAGCCCTAAGCAGCCTTTGTGTTGATCAAGTCTTGACTTGCTTCCCAACAATAACCCACGGCTCAGCTCTTTTAATCAAAAGCCAACTTGAGGCTTTCTCTGCAGCTTCACTCATGAATGGAATGGCCTTTGTCTTGGCCATTCTTGTGAGGAAACTGCATGAGGACTTTGCAGAGTAAGCATACCGCAAATTTTTCTTTATTTCCTCTTGTTAACTTCCTGATATGCTCTTCCCAGGCCCCTTAGAGTGTGGTAGCTGCAGAGGTCATGTCTGGTCTGAGTTATAGTTCTGTAATGTGCTCTGGCAACCTCGGATCGACCTGAACCTGAGTTGGCATGGGGCTTCTTTCCAGCCTTGACAAGGGGAATTGTCTTCTTCGGGGCATGATAGTGTTTTCTGGAGATGATGGCTAAGGCTAAACTTCCAGCAAGTGCCGTCAACGTCTGGTTGTGGTAGACTGATTGCAGAGGCCCTTGGACAGCTGCTTGTAGATGTTCCAAGGAGCTTCGTCAAGAAAAAAAAGGAGTGAGAAACGTATGCTTTCTTTCCCCAGACATGGAGCTTTGATGGAGTATCCTGGGCTGTTAAAGGTTGTACAGACGATTTTCGTGGCATCACAGAAAGCAGAGACCGTTGGCGAGTTTTTGAGTAAAACACATGCACAAGACCAGCCTACTTCATTCACAGCTCCCTCCCTGCCCACGCCTTTACAACGACAGTAGCAACCGTTGTTAAGGCATCTGTGCAGGGACCTGCTGTGAACAGCACGCTGCATTTGTGTAACAGTGAGGAACCAACCGTAGTGTGTAGCAATAGCAAACTTTTGTGCAGTATTCGGATGCACAGGTTCATCCAGGAAGAATCACCGCTGTGATCAACCAGTGAGACAGAGTCGCGACATCAGAGGAGCCGGACATTAGTGTCATTACACCAAATAAACCCTAAAGCTTAGCATTTTACATTACGTGTATCAAACAAATACTTGGCATAACGCCAAATAATTCTCCGACATAGAAATTGAAAATGTAATAATCTGACAAAAACATCTTGAGTGTAAAAGTTACCTCACTCCTCAATGTCGTGTCACATATTTAAAGCAACTGCATCAAGTTGTCATCTAGAACACATCGTTTGTATATCTGACCGTCCAAAAGGAACTTGGCAACCAACGCATCCTTTTTTTTCCCTTCGCCGATTTCAATATCTGCCCGTGCGTGAAAGATTCTCCCAAAATCACTTTAGTTCGGTTTTGTTCAAGTTGTCCCTGTCTTCTCTTTTCAGCTCCCTNAAAAAGTGTTTTCCGTTTACGGCTTGCTGTCTGTGGCTCGGGGTTCTTGTCTGCCATCATCACAGTTTGTGAGGAGGAAGAGTTTTGCACTTATTTAAGCTTCACATGTGATCAGCTGTTCTGGGCGATTACAACAGCCCTGCTCGTGGACTGACAGGCTGCGTAAATTACATATGTTACAAACGTAAGTCACTTGCGAAAATAAGAGAGGTTGATTGACGTGCCAACGACCAATTTTGAACAGCTCGTAGTCGTTCTCTATTGGCTACTGTCTTTTGGGCCCCATCGCTTAAACACTTTATATTTATTTTCACTTTTTTTTTGTTTTTCATAAGTACGGGGCTGCTGCATATCTCTCTAGTAGGTTTTAACAAAGATTCAAATTTTGTTAAAAATGAAAAATCCTCTGTACCACCTTTAATGCATCCCTCCCCTTTTCCTGAAAAGCAGCCTTGTACTTATTTGCCCAGTTTATTAAAACAGGCCATTATGTTTCGTTATCTTTCTCTATGTTTGCTGAATGAAACCCTGAATGGTTTAATCATCAAGCGTACTTGTGTTAACCATAAAGTGCCAATCTAGACCTGTAACCCTCAAAAGGTAAAAAAGAATGCAGTGATTCTGTGAAGATAATAACAGTAACACTAATTAAAGATCTCAAAACTATTGTTGCCACATTTTGTAACTGTCTTATGCTGAGTATTGCAATCTAGGATAAAAGAAAAACAACTATCTTCCCACCAAATAGACCAAAGCCTTTTTTCTGGAAGGTCGTCTTTATGCGTATGCTTTAGAAAATCATTACATATTGAAGCGTATAGTTCAACTCTTAAAGACTTATAGACAGCTACTTTGAGGAGATGCACTGAAAGCCTTCTATATTACGAGGACATGTAGCTTCTTTTATTATAGTTTCTTTGTCCTGGCACTGTGTGTCTTTGCTTGACAGCAGCTGTACCGAAGATTTAGCTTCTGCTTGACAGACAGTTACACAGTAAACACCTTTCTTTATTAAAGCCAGGAAAATCACTAGGGGTCTTTAGCATGGGAGACTGGCAGCAAATCATAATGGTGAGTGACTGTGCAGGACAATACCGCTGGGATGGGATGGGTGTATCCAAATGCAACGCTGACATTCTGACTTCAGTTTTTCTCCAATTCTACCACTCTTTTGACTGATAAAAAACACTGAATGACTTTGGGATCTCTGTAGTCCTAATATGCATGTTATCTGTAAACAAATCTGAGACATAATGCATGAAATGAACTGACATGGAGTTGACCCGCAGAGCCTCTAACTGCTGGAGACGCAGCTGTGTTGAAGCTCTGTTTTCCTGCCTGATTGACAATCAGATGTTAAGCAATGCTGGGACTGCTCATCCCCAGGATGCATCTGGTTCCTTCCCCATATGATGATTGTTGAGCAATACATTTTTAAGCCATTTCCACTAACCCTCCATCTGGACTCAGACATATGACACCAGCGGTCCAGATGCTCAAATAACTCTTATTACAGAAGTTTACTTTTCAGCTGGAGTCTGAAGCCTTGCTGGTGGCACAGACCGGCTCAGTTGTTATTACAGCCCGGCCGGAAATGTATCACTTTATATGAAGGGATGAGCATAACATCATAAACAAGACACCTGTCTAACACATACATATTTCAGAATGTCTATTCATTATATGAATAAGAGGATGACGTTTCAGATGTCTTTGTTTCCCATTCAGACTTGAACCGTTGACTGTGCACAATTTCAGTATTTATTTATAAAGAGGTCACTGGTGCTGTGTTTTGAAAATGATAAGGCTGCAGCAAATGATCCTCTAGGTAATTGGGTGTGCTATTTATTAGTCATAGATTAATGAAGTAATCGGATAAGAATGCATATATTATAGATCATTAAATGTATGCACCAAGGAAACAGCTGTGGGAAAATGTTTCTTTGTATTTTTCTTCTTTCTCTGGGACAATAATAATAAGGGTTTTAAACAAATGGTTGATATGATATTCAATAATGTAGTTATAATAGTTAAATGATCATCATTTGAACAAATAATTGGGTATAACATACCCAAAGCAAGTGGTAGAGATACTTCAGACAGGTTTATTTTCACACATTTCTTAACAAGATTCATTGTATTGACTGAAAAAACGTGTTCTGCCAAATGGCAGAGCAGAACATTAAAGGGATGAGGTGCTATAATGATTATTCAAAAGAGAAAAAACAGATGCACGGTGGTGTGGTGGTTAGCACTGCAGCCTCACAACAAGGAGGTTGCTGGTTTGAGTCTCAGCTGGGGAGGCGTTCAATCCGTGGTCTTTCTGTGTGGAATTTGCATGTTCTCTCTGTGTATGAGTAAGTTCTCTCTGGGTACTCCGGTTTACTCCCACCATCCAAAAACATGCATGTTAGTAGGGGTGGGGGAAAATCGATTCACATAAGAATTGCAATTCTTTGTTTAACGATTCTGAATCGTTTTTTAAAATTTTTTTTTTTCTTTTTTTTTTTTTTTTTAAACATGCAGTCCAAGCTTTGAAAACAAGTTTACTTTAATATGAAGTATATTTATGTATGTAGCAGTTTACTTCAGAAAGTTTATATTTTTCATTCATTCTGTTGTAAAGGTTTAAGATGTGGGAAGTAGAACATTCAGAAGATTACATATATTTTCAATACTGTAGTGAATTAAAAATCTGCAATATTGAAAAATCGCAATTGAAATTTAATCGGCACTTACAAAAAATCATAAAAGAATGAATCAGGAGAAAAGCATATTGTCTCAGCTAGGGATGGGAATCGAAAACCGGTTAAAGTGGTATATATTTTTGTTGAAGTTTATTGTAGAATAAGGATGTTTCTTCATATGAACAGCTGACAGCCTGAAGGTGCTCCGATGAGAATATGGAGATGTGATATCTGCTACATTAGCCAAACAGTTCTGCTGACATTTCAACAGAATTTAGGCAACATTTTCTCAGCAGGATAAATGGTTCCCTCTTTTAAAGTATACAAAAACAAATGAAACCTGCTACAGACATACAGAAAGGCAGCACATAAACACGCTGTGGCACAGTAATAACTGTCATTAGCTGTGTTTACATGGAGCACTTTTGATCTGATCGAACACCCATCTGATTAAAAATGCGTCATGTAAACACATCAGCTGATCCGATCTGCCTCGATCAGAAAGAATTTTCCATCCGATTGAAATAGGTGGTTTAAACCTTTTCCCGATCGTATCTGCAGGAAAAAATAACCATGTAAACACTCATTCAGATTATTTCTGTGGTGGACGATGCTTCTGCGCGTGCTTGAACCACGCGGGGTTTACATGACGTAATGAGTTTCAGGGAAGACTTTCAAAATGGCAGCAAACAGAACAGGACTGTGGAGGATGCTACCTTTTTGTGAGTGTGAAGTGTGAAGGATTATTCAGCATATTGATGGTCGAAAGGTTCAACCTTCTCCATCAGAACTAGTGTGCATTGAAAATGTCAAAAGTGTTGTGGTCGTATTAAACCTGTCTGTAAATACAACTAGCTACGCTTACATGCTCCAAATGTCCCCTATCTGATTCAAACCTTGATTTATATGGAATTCCAAATCTCTGTTTACATTGACACAAAATTAAATGATCCTATCACGGCGTGAGTAAACATGCACCAAGCGTTCAATCAGACTAAATAATCTGAGCATGTGCAGAGTTGTCTAATTTCCTGAAAGAATAACTGTAAACAAACGCCACGTTTTCCGCACGTCCTGTCGCTCACATTTTATTTTCCAATTCTTTAGCTTTGTCCGTTAAATTAAAGAGTAAAAGAAAACTGATTTAAAAAACACATTAATGAATTGTTTTCCCATCAGGCCGTATTAGATTAGAATATTTCGATTGACATGTTTACATGAAATATTTTTGATCTGATAGGGCATTCTTTTAAACTACTTGTTCTTGTACTTCATCCAGCGTCCATGTAAACATGTCAGCAGGAACCTTTGGTCAGATTGGTTTATGTGTTTGTGTGTGTTTATTATGTGTATGAAATTATTTATGTCATCCAGCACCAACCAGTTGTCAGCTGTTGTTTCTTAGATCAACAAAGACATTTTTGTGGCGCAAGAAAGACTTCATTCATCCCTCCAGCCTGCTGCCTCATCATGAGTTCAGGAACAGCACAGCTGCTTTCCTGCTGTGAGTCCAACCGCCCCCCTCCATGTTTTCTATAAACATTTCATATAAACCCTCATTCTGTTTTTCATTTTTCTGGAGGTCGTGCTCATGAGTTTCATTCCCAGAACAGATGCTTAGAAAAAGATGAGTCGCTCTACTGTAGTAAACCGATGATGTTCAGGTCTACAAGCAGGGTTCCACTGTTCGGTGTGACGGGGTAAAATTAGAAATGTTGAGGCCCAAATCCACAGAGTCAAGGTTAACTTTAAGGTACTGACTGTCCCCCAGAGCCCCTGGTTCTTGTGGTTAAAGTGGAGGGGAACCCCTAAAATACAATAGAATAAAATATAAACCTTTCATTTTAGCCCATCAAGGTTGAGAAGTCCTCATTGCTCAGGCTGAAAATAAAACAAACAAACACTAACTGTCCATCAAAACAGAAATGTCCTCTTTCATTGAAACATACATCATATTAGTCATCGGTTATTGACTAATGGGTCTGATCTTGTCAAATACTGTAAACATTTTTTCTTTTAAGGTTCCTGAGAACATATCACCACTGATGGAAAAAAGAGAGACGTCAAAAAAGAACCTATCTCTATTTATAGCTTGTCAGAAGTATAAATAATGACCTCAACTTCCAAAAGTCAGCTTTTAAAAACAATTAGCTATTTATATTTCTGCTACATACGTGGATGTCAGTCAAACCAGAAACTGAAGCCGATCGAGGGATGAATGGATTTCCAGTTTATATATAATTCTTTTGCGTGGAGAAAGGTATCGGAGAGAAACATTAACAGATGTACCACTGAGACAAAAGGGAGCATGGGTAGATCCGCCGGGACTCTTATTTTGATCTCAGCAGGGTCGGCTTTTTGAACGGCGTGGAGGAAGAGTCTACAGCTTTGCTGCTCCAATAGGAGGCTGCTTTGATCAGATTTGCTTTAGAGTACAGAAACATCTTCAACAATGAGCACAGAGATGTCAGTCTGTTGGGGCTCAGGGATATTTCAAAGAGCACAAATAGGATGGGATTTGTTATCAAAGGAAGGTTTTAGTGTGAGTAGTGAGCACAGAGGTTGTATTTATCTTTTTAAGCAGATGCCACTGTGCAGACAACCAAGTTGCTTAAAAAATACACTGAAGATATTAAAAATGATAGCAAACTCACTTCAAAACTTTCACATTCATAACAAGAACAAGCAGATGTGTTGTCGTTAGATCAGACCATTTTTAAACTATCCGTTTTCTTTAGGGGAAGGGTGAAGCAAGAAAATACTCTCAGCACGTACAGGAGTCAATCACTTCTCTGATCACCCAGACTTTTCTGTCTTTGATAGTTTGAAGATATGATTTTAAACGGTCCACGTTCTACTACTGGGTTAGACCCTCTTTTTCTCCAGAACTGCTTTAATTTCTGGTGTCATAGCTTCAACCAGGTGATGGAAACATTCCTCAGAGGTTCTGCTCCATATCTCCATGATGGCATCACACAGTTGCTGCACATCCATGATGAAAATCTCCCGTTCCACCACATCCCAAAGCTGCTCTATTGGATGGA
>JAPMNP010719937.1:0-10572 GCA_029874935.1 Atherina boyeri | reverse complement strand
GTGCCTACTTTGAGGAATCTAAAATATAAGACCAGTTCACACTTTTTTTGTTAAGTACATCATTCCATATGTCCCTATGGTTTTGATGCTTTCAGTGAGAATCTACAATGTAAATAGTCGTGAAAATAAAGGAAAAACATTGGTCTGTACTGTATATCACAGACAACCGTAATTTCTCCAGGATATTCTAATTTCAAAAATGGATTTGCAGCCCCCAAATGATGTTATTGTTTACATTTTATGCTGATGTTTGATGAAATCTCCAAATCGGGGGATGTTGAGGGTTCTATAGTAGCCAGAACTTCTGTGTATATTTTTCTTGACCTATTTTGGCCACTTTTAGCAATTTCTTACATATGCCACGGTTTCACATGATTGCAGTACCAGTTTCGGCCAGAATCTTACATACGGTACCTTTAACTTCTGCATTGTAACTTTTTACCAAAAGGGCAGCTTAGACAAACAAGGAAAATTGTTCTTTTGTTGTTTAAGATTAATTAAAATAATAATTCAATCTTTACTTTATTGATCCCAATTGGGGAAATTGGCCGATCTCTGATTGAACCTAAATCTCAAGTTACACTAAAGAGCAGTGGGTTGCCATTTCCCAGCACCCGGGGAGCAGTTGGGGGGATGAGGGCATTGTTCAGGAGCTCACGGTGTTTCAAGGCCAATTCAATTAATACAGTGTTGGGGAACCTTGGCCCTCGTCCTGCAAGGTTTCCATGTATCCCTGCTCTTACACACCGGATTTTGAGCTCTAACCACATACAGTACCTGCACCATGAGAATAAAACAATTATAGTAGTTATACACAGCATCAGATATTTTCATCTTTTTTTATTTTTTGTCTATATGAAAAGGATTTAGGATTTGAGTTTCAAGAGACTCAAGCAGTGACCCTCTCTTCATTTGACTGAAGCTGAATTCCAGGCTTCTTCTTTTCCTTTTCAGCTGTTCCCTTTAGGGGTTGCCACAGCAAATCATCTGCCCTCATCCTCTACATCGTCTTCTCTTACATCAACTAACTTCTTGTCCTTTTTCGCTGCATCCATAAATCTCCTCTTTGGTCTTCCTCTAGGCCTCCAGTCTGGTAGTTCCAACCTTAGCATCCTTCTACAGATATATTCACAATCCTTCCTTTGTACATGCCTAAACCATCTAATCTGCCCCCTCTAATTACTTTGTGAAAATAGACAACATCAGGCACAGACACTGTTTTTTAATCTGAAATAAAGACATAAATCAACCACGATGAGAAGCTAAATTATTACTGCCAAATTCAAAAATACAAAATCACATAATTGAGCTGAAGTTGAAATAGATTTCCTGCAAGCATTCTCCTACTGTAAATCTTGGAATTGGAATAATCGTCTAAAAGAAAACTCTATCCATAGGTCTACCGGTGAATTTAGGGGTTTAAAGCAACACTATATAAATTTCAAACCTTAAATATCTGTGGTTCTGACTCATTTTGATGGCACACAAAAATTCACTTTGCGCATTCCTGGAGCTGCTGTTGCCCTACAGCATCCTGGGGCTGAGAGACCGCACTTCACAACTTTGTGTTCCAGCCCGGAGCATCATGTGACAGCTATGTTTTGCTTTACTGCACTGTATCACACGCCAGCAACTGGCACTGGTTGTTTGAACGTGCACCATGGCTCATCCAGCAAAGAAACCCAAGAAGACATTATAGGAGGAAGTGAAGAAAAGAAAGAGAAAGTGGCAGAATAAGAGAAGACAAGAGTCAACATCAGACTAGGGATGATTACTTAATTTCACAATTAATTGCTGTATGAAACGCTACAATTAATTAATCGTAAAGATTCCTCAAAATCGTCACTTTCTATAAAGGATTTTGTATGAACGCTAACAGCAGATCAGCACAACCTCTGGACGGAAAGAAAACAGAGATAAAACTCGTCCGTGTGTTGCTTTATTTTGATTCCATGTGGGGAGCCTCAGTGGGATAGTATGGCAGAGGGAGAGTTCTTCCCTCCAAACAAACAGCCACCACATCTTCATACTTGTCGGATTTAGATTTATTTTTTGTTTTAGAACAAATTTCTAAAAAAAAACACGTAATTGTGGAGAACTGTTAACCAGCCTGCAAAGCAGGAGATAAAAGTTGCAAAGAAAGGATGAAATGCATTTCAATACATTTCACCACCTGCAGGATAACCAGCAGCTTTTCATACTAAAGGTCAATTAACAGTAGTTTGCTTAAATGATGTTGATATTTATCTTATGTAATGTTGAAATGAAATGTTATCATGCCATTTGCAATTGTGCAAACGTGAAAGACCCATGTTAGACTTGCAGCGCAATGTGATGCGTTCAGCAACATTCACTGAATGTTACATTACATGGATGAAAAAAGCGGAATACATCTTTTATGATAGATAGTTTCAAAGTGTTCAAACATGACGACATGACATGAGGTTGATCCCTTTCAGTCATCAGTTTGCAACTGTCTGAAGAAAAACCTACATTTAATTCTGGATATGGTCTTGTTTATTTCTACTGTTCAGTATCACTCAGCTATTCTGCTAAAGGACAGCTGAAAGCCGAGTTAATATGTAGGATTTATTCATTATTTACAGAGTAGAGGAGATTTAGTTGCAATGGAGCTTCTTGGTTACTTTACTTTCTTGCTATATTATTTTGGTTTTTTAACGTCAAACAGTGAGAATAGATAAAACTTCATGACCTATAAGGAGTGTTCATTTATAGTGTTGTGAAATTAATCAACACATAATAACTGCTCTAATCATAAAATAGTGATTATTTCGCTGAAAAGGACCATACCAAGAAAATCTGTAATTGTGACATCCCAAAATCAGAATGACTGTTACTCTTTGGAGAAAGCTCAGTGTAGTGCGGAGTGTAGAACAGGATGCAAGTTGGATGCTGACATAGCGTTCATTAGGGGGCGCCAAAGAGCATAAATCAGCTTTAAAGAAGCACTACTGAACTTTGGCAGAATCTTTGCAGAGACGGGACTCCTAACAAGGACTACTTCAGCATCCATCTTGCATCCTTGCTCTACTCTGAGCTCTCTCCAGCGAGTAAAAGTTAGTCTAATGTTGATTCTTGTCCTTTTTCACTTTCATCTTCTCTCTTCCTCTGATAATATCCTCTTGCATTTTTTTTTTGGATGAATCAGACATGGTGCGCATTCAAAATGGCTCGCATGTTAACATCTAATATTTGGCGTGTGACGCAGGAGGTAAAGCAGAACTCAGCTGTAACGTGACGCTGTGTCCTGGAAGTTGGGAGGTGTGGTTTCTCAGCATCAGGATGCTGCAGGGCAAAGATTGCTCCAGGAATGCACACAATAAACCTCACAGGGTTTTGAGGTCATAAAGTTACATAGTAAAGAATATTGTAAGTAAGACATGGCTATTTTCCTGGAAAGGTCATTGCCATTTTACAAGATATTGTGGATTTGATGTAAAATCTTACTTTTTTCTGCTTTTCTTTCTGTATCTAATGCATGACGCCTGTATTTATTTTATTGATGTGAATATTATTCGTTATTATTATTATTATTATTATTATTCATCTTAGTTTGCATGGCTTCTATATCCTGGCTTACTTTGTCTTGAAAAAGACATTCTGTATCTCAGTGGGACAATCTGGTTAAATAACAGAAAAACAGAATAACGAAATTAAAATACCCATTACATTACAGGGCCTCTAATAGAACAAACACCCTGTTAGAAAAGTTAGATTTCTCTACCTCTCTGATATTATGCAATATAAATCTGTATAAATGGGGTGAAAATATTGCTGACCCTTTTTAAGCGTTAAATCCATTTTTTTAATCAACAGGTGTCTCTTTTGCCAGATAGATGACAGTGATGTGGATATGAGCTTCATTCTTTAGCTGGAAGTTTGAGTCTGTCCTGCAATCAAACTTACTGTCACACAAATGTGTCTCCATCGGGGACTAGCAGATTATAAAAACTAATCCTTAGCAACACAAATGGTTTTCTCGGAATGAAAATACTGGTAACATGTTGCAGTAAGTGTTGATCCTCAGCTGAGTTTTAACCATCATTTTATGATCACATTCAGTAGTTTATAGTCAATATAATGAACTAATCAGTAACAAATGATTTACACAGGCCTATAGTTACATTAAATTATCATTATAAACAGTGCAGTCCTGGATTTATTTGTTAAAGTAGCAGTAAAGAAATCATCTGGTCAGTCTTTAGCAATTATGCAAATATGTCTCTTTTAAAAAGTGTTTCCAAATTGTTTTTATTTTGCTTGAAAAGATGGCCATTTATTTTACACAATTATTACTGTATGGATCAGTAGCAACTGTAAATCCTGAGAGTAGCCTATGACCACTGTTTAACCCTGAGATGGTATAAAACTACACAGCAATGCTCTGTGTAAATATCGGAATTTAAAGGAATTTATCAAACAATCAAACATGCGCTCTGACAGCACTTCAACTTTCAGGCTCTCCTTTCTGACCACTACTCCTACCTTGTTCGCTGCATCGTGCAGGCGGAGATTCTTCCAAGCCCTGGTCGTCAGGACTTTTCCGTTTCTTCGACATTTGCTGCTGCCTGTTCGGGTGATTGATCTATCCACCGCTGAATCGATTTCTGGTGACAACGTGACACACCTTCAACCGGCGGGATATAAAACACATTCAACAGTCTCGGGGAGGCGAGGAGAGAAATGCGAATGAATCTCTTCCCCATTCATTCAGATCCCGTCTCTATTATGTGCCTTTTTCAGCGTGCGGTGCGCGCAAAGTTACCATGTGGTGGCCAACCGTGCATCTGCAGACGCAGCGGCGAGGCATGGAGACGGTCAGCTCTCGATTCCCGCCGTAGTTGGACAAGTTGATTCTCCAGGACGGTATGGAGCTTATTCTTCTCTTGACAGATGATAAATATTTGCAGCTGAAGTGATTTTCCCGATCACGTGTGTCGCGGATTATGCTTGAACTCCGCACAGATAGAAATTACGCACCGAAGGCAACTTGTTGATCCACTTCTCCAAAACGAAAAAGGAAATAAAAAGGGGAAAAGGTAAGGAAAAGAAGAAAAGAAAAAAAAATATTTTCGTCACTCCGGATGTGTTTAAAAAAAGAAATCATGTGCGATTTTCAACATTCTATGAGGTGTTTGGCTTGAATGGTGCTCGGCTACGTCAGACTACAAGTCTAATCAGGATGCGATGACGCACAGCAGACACAACGGGAACTCTTGGGTGTCTTCTAGAGTAAAGGCCAGTGTAAATGGAGATTATCAGGACATAGTTTGCCCGAAAAAGTAGCCTACCCCAAATTCTGCAGCCTCTGAGCTCCGAGTTAAGAGGAAAATCAACATATCAGCTTTATAGAAACATATCTCCAGCTGCCATTGTTAAAGAGGGAGATTCCTCCCAGGCATAAAGAGGGAACAGGAGTAGAGTGGTGGCAGTGACGCGAGACTCTTATCTATGCTTGGCACCAACATCAGTCCAGCGACGAGGAGAAGACGCTCTGTCTGTAACACGTTTTGCGCAAACCATCTTGTCTTGGCAGCATAATTAGAGCAAACACACATTACATTGTGAGAAATAATGTTGGGCGAACGGGTTTGCTTTTTCACTTAAGCATGTCAAAGAAAAACTTGAGAATAGACAATGAATAAATGCAGCCAGAGTCTTGGTATTGCGCGCACTATAATGGAAACAATGACGAGACTTGTCTGGCTCTAACAAATAGCTCAATAGCAGTTTTCCCTCCCGCTTGATCTGCAGATCAGATCATTCTTTTATAACAACACCAAGGGACAGCGTTTTTTTTTTCTTTTCTTTGATCTTAGATCATCGCGGACTTCTTTTTGACACACCAGTCTCCCTGTCAGGAGAGTCACAGATGGGGGCCTGACCCCAGCTGAGCCAAAGCTCCCTCTACGCCTCTCTTTATCCTCCCATATGCTGATTTATTTATGAACTCTCCCGGGTCAGAGGGATCATATTCCATTTACTACATCTGGTTTAGATATCCAGTGCAGCACCTTTACTGTTTCAGTCCCCAGAAAAAGAGCGCATACTTGGTTATCAGGGACGAATTCTGTACAACTGAAGAGATGCTTGCGACGAGCCGCAGTTCATGCATTTGGCGCTGATATTTTGTGGTATTTTCTGAAGGTAAACACGCCTTTCTGTCTCCCCCCACATCCCCTCCCTCCCTCATTCACTGCAGCTGCTGACGTCAAGACATGCTTGCGTCAATGCTCCCTGCTTTGACAGAGAGCTTTTTTTTCACTGGGATCATAATGGGATTATTAGGCTTAGAGAAATACCCTGCCTTCCTGGCTTTTATAGATTTTTTTTTGATAAATGCCCCATTTTCTTTTCTTGCTTCGAATATTATTCTTTATAATAAGTAAAAAAACAAAAAAAAACAAAAAAAAAACAGAAATGTAATTTGCTTTTACAGCAAGGACCGAGTGACTTCCATAATCCTATGATGATGAACATGTTCCCTTTGACTCTTTAAATGTTTAATAGCAATATGCACCAATGTAAAAATTAATAGAAAATAATATAAAATGCATTTTTCATGCATAGCCTACTTTCTATAGAAATGTGTTTTTTTCTATTTAGGCATGAAACACAAAGACAAAATGTTTAAGGGACTTGCATCTGCAGCTTATTTAACACGATTAAACACGTGTATTAGTAGTATCTGAAACCATCTCAGCAGAGATGGTCTGACATGGAGACGCTTGCAGACATGGGTGAATCAGTGAGTTATGTATTTCATTTTGCAGATTAGATGTCTGTTCCGTCTTGTTAGTCAGTTGCTGCTTTGCACGAGGGGGAGGATGTCATGATGTCCTTATACACTGACCTTGATCCCCTGGGCTGAATGGGCTCTTGTGCCTCTTGACTGGCCTCGCTTCTCTTCAATCATAATGCTCCTTTTCACACTTCCTTGGCTCTCTCAATTCTGTGCAACACTTTCCCTTTGCATTCAAATGGACAAGTCTGCTGAGTTTAAAAAAAAAAAAAATTTATAACTAAATGTTCTGCTATTATAAAAAGTTTTTAGGGGAACAGCTCACCCCTGTCGGTGCCCCAAGGAGAGAGTTTGTGGGCTAGGACATTGAAAAACACATAAAACAAGTCATATTAACAACAAAAATCTCCAGTTGCACAAGAAACTCAATGAAAAGATTACTTGTAATCTGCAGTTTTACAGGAAAGACCTATATACTGCCGAGGCCATCACAATACAAACAGGCTGATTTTTTTCTCCAAAGAATCTAAATGAAAAGTGAATATTGATATAGGCTGCATGTCACCAGAGGGTAATATTGTTGGCTATATTCCTAGTGGTTGTCATACAATAGAAGGAGCATTGCTCATAAGAAAATGTAGCTCTTTGTGAGGAATTACTTTCATCTTTGGAATACCTGGGGCATCTTTGGCGGGTCACATGCAATGTGTTATGTTTCTTCCATGTCTCTCATATATCTTTTTCAAAACAGGCAAAACCGCCACAAGGAAGCACATATAGGTTTTAAACATTTGTGAAAGTTTTGAAATATTTACCCTTTTCATGAACCTTTTCTTGTTCACATCTTCAAAAGGAAAATCAAAAGCATCAATGGAACAGCTATGGTCGTACCTAGCTTGAGCTAACGTCTCCTATGACTTCATAACTTCTCATTTCATCGACCCCTCACAGTGCATGCAAATTAGTTGTTAAACCCCACCCAGTATGTTTCCAGGAACGGTTCCTCCAGTCTTCTGTAGGACATGCAGGCTGTCTGAGCTCATTTCTCTGTGACTGAATGTCGCTCTGCACACTGAAAGTAAAATAGATTTTGAGCCATAGTATCAATGGCTGATTTGGCTCATATGTCTCATAACATGTAGAAACAAATAAAAATATCATCAATCGGGCATGTTAGTGAGGAAACAGACTTGATTTTCATTGGAGGGGGTTCTTAATAAAAAGGAAACAGGCCGTCAGTCAGTAGTCACCAGTTACAGTTAAAGATGTGATCTCTATGACTTGCCAACCAAATATTCAGCATTTTAGATATTTTTGAGTCTTCGGTGGGTGAGTAATTGTTGAGGGAGGGGTTGGCAAAGAGACACAGCTGATAAGACTGAAGGAGACAGAGTCAAGGTCAGTGTATGCACTATGTTAAAGACATACAGAGTCTTCCGTCTGCCCTCTGCATCTTTTACGGGCATGATTTGGTCCATTTTCAGAGACTGTGTGGATGAGTCCCTGAACACTCCAAACTGAGTAGTATAGAAATCTAGGGCTGTGCATCTTCACTGGTATCACAATGTGATTCGATTATGATTATCTTGTCAACAATTTGATTCAATTCCACAATGCATCACTGTGTGATATATCATAAATTTTCTTTTCTACTTTTTTTTTATTCAATTTTTTTCATCAATATATGCAAGCTGTCAGATAAGTAGGAACGCCCATTTTATTTATAATTATTTCAGAAATTGATCTTATCGTCCTGAATATGACAAACATCGTTCCACTGCCGGAAAATCTAGAAACAACATTACAATAAATGAATGACTTATAATCGATTACGTTTTGTTGTTGCATTGATGCAGAATCGTGCACGTCTACATCGCGATGTATCAATGCAGCGATTAATTTCAACACTCCTACCGAAAACCATGGGGGCAGTGTCGAGCAGAATAGCTGACATGTGACCAGTAAAAGCAGCAAAGGGGTAAAAAATAAGCCGTAAAATGGCCGCACAGACCACTGCTGTCTACTGCACTGCCTCTGTTTATCTTGCTTTCTGAGAATGTACATCATCTCGTCCATGGTCACCAGGTTTGCTATTGTCTCAAACTGCTTTTAGAGGTGAACTTTAAACTCTGCACTGCCATCTAGTGGATGCATTGCCTCACAACCATGACAACTTAAAAGATGCATGGAAGTATGAGAGCAGAGAAGTTCAAAACGGACTGATTTATTTAAAGGGAGCATAAATGGGCAATTAAGGGAAACAAGAGAGGGGCACCCATAAGGACGGAGTGCAGAGAAATCAACATGGTGAAGCATATTACAGAGCGTGTTTCTGCCACATGTCCAATGAGAAAGCATTGTATTTTGCAGATGTACCTCATTATGTGGACTTGCTTAATTTCCATTTCAATTCCTCTGAGTGTTTTCATCACAAAGTGCAATGCGGAGATCAGAGAGACAAGTGGGGGAGTTATTGGAGAAAAATCTCTCAATGTGATCCACCCCCCAGTTATGTTCTGTGATAAAAAAAAAAGCTTGGCCAGCAAATTATTTAATCTTCTCAATATTTGATCTTCTCAATACAAATTAAAATGTAAGAGTGTGTGTGACTGTCATTAGTTCAGCGATCCTCTGCACTCATGGTGTCAGTGACAGCGTGAGTGGGATCTGTTTGTCACAATTTACTGATTAGTGCTAAGATTACAGTAATATGTTAATCAATGGCATCGGCTGTTCATTTTCATGTGAAGGGTGTAAATGTATCTGTGTTTGCAGTTATTCTGAAACACATCAAGATACTTTTGTAAATCCACAGTGAATTTAAAACTGTTCCACACGATGTGCTACTTCGTTTCTGTGGTCCCTGTCAGCTGAGATGGGAGCTATGACAACCAGTTGGGCTTTGTCATTAATAAAACCAAGTCCTCACACAGTGAGGAAATGCACTACATCATCATTTCACTTCTCCACAACCTTACTGTACTCGACCGTCTCCATCTACAAAGTGAATTAACAGAAATGTTTGCCGAGTCACTTGAGGTCACGTAAGGTTCATAATCATCAGCAGAGTGGAACATCTTCTGTACTATGTCAACCCTGAGACAACCCTGATATTTACTATATCGCAAGAGGAAGAGGCAGGGCATTCGCCCAGGGTGCAGTATAGGTCAGGACCACCCCTGGTTATATCTTACGTATTTTGTCTTTAACAGAGCAATCAAATTTGGATGTTGGATGTTGCCCATATAAGGTAAAGCAACCATATGACGGCATCCATGTGAAGTTTAAGAAGGGGGCAGTGGGTTCGGTTTAAGTTCGCTTGGTCAGGGAGGATTGAGGAATTGTTTAAGCCCAAGAGGATAATATGCTGAGTGTGAATCTTTCAGTTACAACTTTGAAAATATTTTACATCTGAAGCAGAAGTTATGAAAACTTCTGTGTTTTTTTTTTAATTTTCATCCAGCCCCAACATTTTATGAGAATATCATAAGTGCTGGAGTAATGTCCTGTATACAGAACGCATTCAACAGACTTTGCTTTTAGCTTTATATTATGAACAGAAAATCTAACAACATGAATAACCAACACAATGATTTCAATTGAGGGCTATTGAAGAAAAAAATCCCATTGAAATGTGTCCTGAGGCCATTTTCATTTGAGGTCTGGACAGACATGAATACATTTTTCTTATTTAATGAAAAAAACACTTATCTGAGCTCAGACCACCAACAGGGAAGTCTGTGTGTGTGTGTGTGTGTGTGTGTGTGTGTGTGTGTGTGTGTGTGTGTGTGTGTGTGTGTGTGTGTGTG
>JAPMNP010719931.1:0-18418 GCA_029874935.1 Atherina boyeri | reverse complement strand
TTTTTCGATAGTAATATCTTGAAAGTTCATATCTAGATATAGATACGATAACGATATATCGTTCAGCCCTAAGTTATACCCATGAATGGTTTCTACATGTGGTAAGTGAAACAAAAATCGTGGGTTGATTTTTTAGATTGTATGCTGTATTGGTTTGATTTCATGTAATTTTCACCAGTCAACGATAATTTAGTTAGTCTTCTATTATATCCTGCAGTGTGTAATACCAAAGTTGTTTAGTTCAGGAGCAAATTAAGTTTAAACACAGGGTGTCCCTGTTGGAACGATTGAATCACCTGATTCAAATGTCCAATGCATTTCAATTCTGTTGTTAAAACAAGCTTTTTTTTGGTTTCGGCGAGAAGCCGTGAATGCCTTCGTTAGCTCCAGACTCCATTACTGCAACGCTTTATATATTGGTATTAATAAAACTTGCATCTCCCATTCACAGCTGGTTCAAAAATTCTGCCGCCCGCCTCCTAACCCATCACCGATCAGATTACTGACGGTAAACAATAAATAAATATGGCTGCAAATAGACACGTCTGTCCCTGAATGCATTGTTATGTTAACCTTGATTTTAATGATGCACAACAAAAATCATGCTGGATGATTGCTGAAATAAGTGTAACCAGCAGAATAATTTCATACATTTTTGGAGGGAAATATTCATATCAGCCAGAGAGCTAGCATGTATTGAAGATCAGACATGATGGTCCTCCATATATTAGCCTCTATATTTCTTACTGTTATGTTATTTAACAGCATTATAATTAATCTTTGCAAGGTCAAATTATTAGGTTGGAAGGGCTTGTGTTCATCTAACCACTAAGGCCTGCCAGGTGCTAGCATGTAATGTCCCAGCATTATGGACAGCATTTTAAGTAGAAGACACCCAATGTATACAACAATGTAAAAATACAACTTGGGAAAAGGAAAATTGATAAACTGATTTATATCAGTGTTTCTGCTGCTGCTCCTGAATAAAGAATAAAACATGACAGTAAAAGCTAAATTAGTTACAGAATATAAATATATAAGAGTTGTAAGGGTAAAGCTATTATTATTAATCTTACCAAGCAAGTGACCAAATATGTGTGGACAGGTAATGCAGGAATAAAGAGGAGATAAGAGTGATAGTGAGTCTCCCTTGAGTAGCACCACAGCTACAACATTTCTAGGGGAAACACTGATCACTATACCACAATGTGTGAGTTAAATTTAACTGTTAGTGGTTGTAAATTATATTAGCCCAGCCGCCTAGCTTATATCCCCGTTCTCTCTCTCTCAGCGGGAAAGACTGAGTGGACTTGCCATGTTGTCCATAGAGAATGAGAAAGCAAAAAAATGGACATACAGAGCATCATGGACGAGTTTGTGGAATGCAAGGCTAGTCGTATGCCTTTCAAATAGTGGTGAGTAAGCCTATAGTACTTCATATCGAAATTGTGCTAGTGAACATGTGGGCTGCTGTGCCAGTTTTACTAAACTTTATAGCTACTGATACAGGCTCGGAGTTGTAATAGTTAAATTGGGTGTCAAAATGATGCGGTCGCTATCCATGGTGCTGAACTGCTTTGAATTTGTGTTGTTTTATCATTTGTGACCATATTGCGTAATGTTTTTGCTGTTCACTTGGTTTGTTATGATTCATGTCTGTTTGATGGACTTCAAAATGACAGTCGTTCTCCGTGATGCCGAAGATTGTAAGCCCTGCTGTTGCAGGCATGTGTATGTCGTAAAATGATGTTATCATGAGCTTTATCATTTGGGTTTAGAGGGCCCGGCCATTTGCTCCATCCCCCGGCCAAGTTCTGATTTATTCTGCTAGTGACACAGAGAGGATACTAATATTAACTGTAGAGCACTATTCAAACATAATCTGCATATGTATGTGACCATCATTTCGATATTCTAAACTAATAAGAGTATTTTAATACATGACTGTGACAAATCTTACCGTGTTCAGTATATGTGCTGATCCTGAAGATAAGGGCAGAGGTCAGGCAAGAACCTGGAAAATGACCTGACTGGGTTGACATCGTCATTTTGTAAATAAATGGCAAGTAGACACTGATAGTTTGCCAAGCTTCTCTGGTGAATCGTTCACCAGGTCCCCAGGTCTATGTCAATGCTTAAATCCAAATGTTGGATCATTTATGTATATACTGCGTTGAAAAAAAAGTGAGTTTAATCAAAATCCCCGGTTTGCCGTCGACGCATTGGATGAAAATGAACGCAGATCCAGAGTTAAACAATGCAAAACAACGCATTATTTATACAAACCCAAGTAAACAAAATGCTGGTCAGCGGTATATCATCAAAAATTTGAATATGATAAATGGCTTTGGTGCATTTTGGCTTTATTTTTTTGGTGATTCATCCACCCTACCCACCTGATTCATTTCCCCCGACCACGGAGCCCACTCGCACCTTAGCTTTAGCCTGCCAACATCAATTAACTACCGTTTGCTCCGGGTTAGCTCTTAGCTGCAGGCAGCTCAGAGTTTAATGGGTTTCAATCATCCACCTCCCCAGTCACAGCCCCCTCTCAGCTCCACCTCTTTGTCCATTTCTGTTTTTTTCTGGGAGTAACGAGACGTGTTACGCTGCCAAGATGGCGATGGTGGGAACTGCTCACCGAGCTTAAATTTTTTTCTCATTCTTTCTTTGTTTTTTTTTCAACAGGCTTCAATTCAACTTTTCAGAAATATACAGTGACATCACAGAGCCTCTATACATAAATATAGAGATTGCGCATGTGATGTCACTTTAGCTTTCTCTGCCATTTCAGAGGTACCCAGCAACTATTCCCATATACACTTTCAGGTTTCTCACGAGTAAACTGTGTTAAAAACATGTCTAAAACACACTAAAACGAAACGTCCTTAGTGACAGGAGAAGAAGGGAAGAGTAGCCTACAGTCTATGGGACAAAAAAGTATTGTAACGTGTAGACTTTTTTTTCAATTGAAAACTAAATTCGTTTAAACTAACAAATTTTTTTTTTCCCAATGGTAAAATTTTGCTTTTACTGACAAGCAAAATAAAGATATAATTTTGCAATGAAAATAAAAACAGTTCTCTTTATGAACAAAGTAGCATACATACCAAAACTGTGGCCCAACCGGAGGATTTGTGGTCTGCAACGAGACAAAATTGCATAATTCAAATTATATTAATGAATATAGCTGCACAAAAACAATATAAAGAATGAAATTGGATGTAACAAACATGCTAGCCTACTTATAGCCTATAGTGGCTTAGTCATTGCTAGCTTGAAGCGTTGGGATTAATTAGCAATTAACCAATAAAACAAATTAGGCTAATTTTAAACTCGCAAACAAAAATATTTCTTGGCATCTATCTACTCACAGTCGTGTAAATGGTAAGAAACTGCAGATAAGGTCGACGAAGGCAATTTAAACCGGCCACATAACTGAGGACGGAAAATGTAACTTTTATGAGGAGACAAGCAGCTAGCGGTGCTGCATTCAAGGCCAGTTGGGAAATAGCAACTTAAACAGTCTACCTAACACAAAGATAACTAAAATATTGACAAATAAACACATCAGGAATAGTTAACCGGTGAGAGTCCATGTGGGCTCCTTAACAACTGCATGCAGCTTGTTTAATCAGAAACAGGGGCGGGAAGGGGGAGCATATTTAGTGGTTGTAGTATGGACGCTGGCAACACAAAACAAACGAACAATGCTGCTGTCCTCGGTGCTGAAAGAAATATAACATCGTTTGGAAGATTCAATTAATTGAATTATATCAACGAAGAAACACAACGCTGAAAAAGTAATTCTTTTTATAAAAAATCAGGAATCCTAAAGGATTTGTTTTTGATTGACATATCACCATTCAATCATTTAGACAGGATGGTCAGTTGATTGGATGGTGTTTTTTCAAGTTCTGCGCTCACCAGGTGACCAATTATTTTTATTTTTGTGATAAAGCATCTAATTAATTGGTTATAATCAGGTATTGAAGAGGAATTAAATCAATATTGTAAAAAATGCTCTAGAAAAACATCATGGACTCAACCTTTAAATGTTCCTACTCTGTACGAAGAGAAGCTTTTGCAGCTAAATCTGTGTTTTTAAATGATAAATATAGGGGAAAAAGGTTTTCATGCAACAGTGATAGTTGACATGCCCAGCCTCTTAAAAATCCCCGTGAAGCAACTCCACTCGTCTAACGCATGCCTGATGTGATGAGGCCTTGATTGGTGTGGTCACGTTATTTTTGCCACGATAAAGTAATGTATCTATCAAATCAGTCCTCGCAACACATATGATCCATATAATAATAATAATATTGATACAGAATCAAGCAGACAGCCTAGTAAAACTTCATACAATACGATATGATACGATACGATACGATACGATACGATACGATACGATACGATGCGATGCGATGCGATGCGATGCGATACATTCGATTTTCCCCATTGGTATATACTGTAGGTATGTTTTGGATTCAAGTGCCGTTACATTAGCTGTCTCCATCCACAGATGGACAACACATACAGTAAGCCACTCTGCAGTACAACCATCCAACCACACACCAGAATACATACATACAGTACATAGGCCTACATTCCACAATGTCTCAAAATTTTGTAAAAGTATGGCCCCAACAATTGATTTAAGGGTAATGTACTATACACAAGTGTTTACAAATAAAAGAAATGTCACTGTCAAGCCAACCAAAGGTTCATGTTCAACCATGGGCATTTGTGAGACATGACAGTGAGACACATAAAGCAACATCAGATCAACCTTAGCAGCATGTCAACTAAAAACAGTTTTCTGACATCCAGAATAAATGTATACATGTAAAAATATAAAAGAATAACATTTTCCATCAATGCACTTGTTTTAAATAACATGATCACCATCTTCATGGATTCCAATTCAAACTTTCTTTATGAAGCTCTTTAAATGCCAAAGGCAAAACAAAGTGCTTTACATGATGAAAAAACTATGTAAGCATATTAAAAGAAAATTTTAAAATTAAACAAGCCCTCACAAACCATTGTATAGCAATTTAAAAACACTCATCATCGACTCTTTCACACACAGTCACACAGGTACAAACAAAGCAGTTGCCCCCCCAAATTCTACACAAACATGAACTCCCTAAAACATGTCTCTTAACTGCATGTTAAGTATAAAAATACTAACAGTAGGCCTAATAAACATCTGGGTTGACATAGCAGTAAAGAAACAATATGCTGGATGCCATGTTACATGTTGCCATGGTTGCATGTAAACATAATATGTAACGATGACTTTAGGCAATAACGTAAATTAGATAAATCAAGAAAATAATCATTGTTGAAGTTAAAATACATGGACAACATTCTGTTTTACCTTCCGCATGGTTGTTCTCATGACCATTATCGGGGTATGAATGTGTGTGTGAATGGGTGAATGTGACATGTAGTGTAAAGCGCTTTGGATAAAAGCGCTATATAAGTACAGGCCATTTACCATTTACAATTATATTCTAAGTGTAATTTTAATCCGTTCATGCTTATATGCATAGGCTACATGCCACATGGACACATTTTGGGGAGAAGAAAGTCTTACATTTCAAACTGAATCTACATGAGCTGAACAGTATCTCTGTATAACTCTATCCAGTAGCAGTGGGCTTAGTTTAATGCATTTATTAGAAATCACAGTTTAAGTGTCAGACTAAAGTCAAGAGGCTTTTTGTTGCTCTGACCTTCACGGCTGGCTGAAAAGAGGCACCTCTTAGATAACCCTCAGCAGGGCTTTAATACTCTCCAGGGAACCCAGTACTAAGAACTACATGCAGTCTTGACTCTGTGAAGCTGTTTCAATCAAGCCACAGCCACAAAATGGTCACACACGAGGACATGAAACAAGTCTTTAAACCTATTTTGTTCGTTTGCTTTTTTAAACTAGTTTCAATTTGTGTAGTGTTTGTATTTTGCATTCATTTATTTTTTCAAATCCCTCTTCACCTTTTTGGATTTTCTCTCATTTGAAGACTTCAACTTTTTTTGTAAATGCATTTTATTAATGGATCCCTTTCATGGTAATGTTTGACCAGCAGTCCTGTGTTACTGTTGCTATGTGTGTAGGGTTGTAAGGCTACTGTACGTCACTGCTGAAACAAAGGAGTCAAAGTGTGTGGGAGGAGAGCTGAGCGAGAGAAAGATGAGTCCATCCAAAATCACTGTACACCTACAACACGCCTCTAGGAATCTCAAGTGTGTTAGTTGTATCCAACTGTAAATTTCCACTCATGTTTAATGGCTTCCTATATTATGTGTATGTTTGTGTCTCTACAGTATATTGAGTCACATATTGCTGAGAATTTATTTTTATTTTTATTTTTACCACTTTTAGAGTGGATGCCGGATCACTGGAGAAAGAAATTACTGTACATCAAATCTGTATCTGTATTTATTGGGAACTTGCACTCATTTATACATTTTTTTTTCCTAATGTGTTACCTGTAACTTCAATTAGAGATATTTATAGAGTTATTTGATGGTAATTAACAGTAAAAAGGCCATCTAGATAGGCTCTACAACAGTAATGACATTTTAATGTACTATAGTGGAAGTATAATCAAATGTGTACCCCATCAGGCAGCTTTCAGGATATTCTTAAATCATTTGATTACTGTGGAATAACAAATGCACTAAAGCTGTAACAAGATAATGAAATTGCATGTGGCATTAACCCTTTGATGCACCTATTTAAACACTGTTTTCCAGTATATGTATGGGTCAGGATGGTATATTTGCAAATTATCCACTTCACTGAACATTAGTGCATCATCCAATACACTGCCCCTCACTGAAAAGTATATAAACATAGTATAAAATCTAATTAATTGTAATTATAATGTTTGCCTCAGTGATAAACAGGACAAGAAAATGATACAGCTATATTTTATAGAATTTTATATTATATAACTATGAGAAGATGTGATTTCATTCACATTTTCATAAAAAAGATAAAGATGGATAAATACAATAAAAAGTCCAATGATATTAGAAATAAAGTAAAGCATCACTGAGGAGTAAGATATTGAATGTAGAAAAAAATGTGACTCTTTCTTTTTAAATATAATTCCTGCATTAGAGGGTTAAAGTCTGTAGCTCTACATTGGATTCTATTTGTCCTTGTAATGTATTTGCATACTTAACTGTTGGATACCCAACTCTTATTTCTTTTACATATGAGACACATCACCAAAGGGCAAACCAGCAGCACCCTGACTTCTGCTGCTGACTTTCGGGGTGACAAAGCAAGAAAGGTTTTCTTCTGTTTACTTTTCCTTGAATGCATAGGCTATATGTGTGTGGGTGTGGCTGCACACTTCTACAGTGCACCACCACTCCTGACTGATCAATCTTTAAGGTCCCGAAGGTTTTCATCGGTCACATTGGGGTCTTATATGCACTTTCCCCAAAAGCAGCTATCTCCAAAAGTTTCCAACCTCCTTTATTTCCCTCTACTAACAATTCTTGCAAAGGCAACAAAAGAAACTAGCAGGAAAGCTGTGAAACAGAGTATCTATAGCCTACAACTTGGAATTTGCATTAATTTTTCCTATAAATATAGTCAACTAGCTTGGAAATGAAGGTGTCACACCTAGATAAAAGTTAGGACATTCAATAAACAAAACTGTGTTTCTATGAGTTCCAAAGATGTTTTCTTTTGTTATTTACTCATAATTGCGTAAAACTTAAGCAAAGATGCCCACATTTATGCCTGCCATAAAAAGTACAACTAAAATATAGTGGGAGTAAATATTGCACTAAAAAATGGAAACACAAATACCACAAACATATTCCCATGTACCGAATACAAAGCTTATATTAGGCTACAAATAGTAATAATATATATTTTTTAAATGAATCTCCTTTAAATCGTGGTGATGGAATATTATATAATATTCCGTTGGTGGAAAATGCAGAGAAGGATGTCAGCACAAACTAACTCCCAGGTGTTTTAGATATCAGCTGCAACCAAACCGCCATCAAACTCCCAAACCAAGCGTTACTTTTGCAGGCTACACATCTTTTTTTTTTCTTTTGCAGAAATACATCTGCAGAGAGTTCGTCAGAAAAAAAAGAAAAAAAGAAGCGCGTGACAGAGTCGATTAGCTGCTTACCTGCAAAAATGCAGAAATACGTGTCAGGTGTCCTTTCATCAGCTCCTTAATGTCGACTCACATCAGACTGACAACAGCAACAACATCCCAGTTTGGTCACCAGGACCCACGCCGATGGTCCTCCCCCCCTCTCTCTTCTCCCCCCCTGGGACTTGGCCCACCTCCTCAGAATAGCGCTTCGTTAAACTCTCGGTGATGCCCGTGATTTACCCACACGATGATCAACACAGAGCAGAGACGCGCTCCGGTCGTCCGAACATCCTCCTCGTTCTCAGTGCGGTCCCGTCCTCAAACATCCTCCCATCGACCTCCTCCTGTCCTGCAGAGCTTTCTGTTTGCCTGATTCTTCTACGACGATTACCCCCCTCTCATATCATCATCATCATCATCAACAACATCATCATCACCATTTCCTCTCATTTGCTTTTCTGCCCCGCATCCTCATGATGCTCCCCTGACTCTGTCCTCTGCTTCCTCGCTGTCCCGTGGCTTTGCTCTGCAGCCCAGTAAGTGTGTCATGCCTGGGAAAGAGGAGTGCATCATCCAGAGCAGGCATATGCCGATAGTGAGACAGCCAGCTAGGAAATCCCCCAACAAACAAATAAAAAGCAAACAGGAAAAATACAAATAGACAGACCGCTCTAAATAGTTTATTTGGAAACGGGAAATTTTGCAGAATTCTCCAAGTAATTATTAGGTTATTCCTGTAGGTTGAGCAAGACTTTCCCATCTTTGAATATTTAAAATGCAACACACCTCTAATATATAAAAATTAAGATGTAAAAATAAAAGTAAAAATGCTCCCAAATCTGGCTTAACTTTCCTACATGCAGACACATACCCCCATGGTTTAAGACATACCAGCAGATTAATGTAGCCTATAGGCCAGAAGCTACAGAAGTGAAAGGTGAACAAAATGACTAAATATAGAAACATCCCACACTGAAAGTCATCTCATATTTGCTTTTAAGCTGTTTGAAAAGGATCTTGATATTTCAATATTTACTTTCCCTCAGCCTACAAAGCAGATTCGCCCAAATGTTGCACTGAAACACCACGCCACAGCGCCCTCTTGTGGCACTCTGGTGCCACTGCAACCCCGTGTATCTTTTTCAAATCAAATAAATAGATAGGAGGACAAATTGCTTCTACTGTATGTGATATACTGTATAAGGTTATGCTGTTTACAGTGATGAGATGAGATTTTGGAGTGCAAAAAAAGAAAAAGAAATCTTGTGGCAAGACAGTTTGACCCTAAGTGTGAAAGCAACTCACTCATGAACTGTTTAGCTTAATTCGCCCCGACTGAAAGCCAGATGTGGCATTGCTCGGTTAAAGATAGTTCACCTCTGAGTGATGGGATGTCTTCATGTGTGCCTGCATTTTCTATAAAGCTACAAATAATTGTTTGGGTTTTTTGTTTGTTTGTTTGTTTGTTTTCCCCCTGATTTGGTGTGGATGGAAAAGATGACCTGGACAAAACACTGATCTAGACCCCATTCAACACCTTTGGGCTTAATTGAAGTGTTGTCCCAGCAATCAGTGACAGATCTCATTAAAGCTGTTGCTGCTGAGGTGAAACACCTGCAGCTTGGTTCTGAAATCCCATTGGAAGTCTACCCAAAAGAGATAAGGCTGTTATGGCACTGCGGTAATGCTCTTTGTTACAATAAAATGTCTGAAAAGTTCAGATCTCTTTAAGGTCTTGGAACATGCCCAATTCACACATAGTACAGATATCTTTTTCTAAGCTGTGTTCTTGTGCTTGATTCAAATCTTATGGACTTTATTGTCCATTTTATTCGGTGAAAGGTGTTTACACAGTTTTTATACCATCCAGGTTAATCTGGGACTGGAAGCAATAATGATGTGACTACTCCTTTTATGTGATGGATAAAAAACTGCTTTGATTTAATTGAAATTCCTTAATGCCTCTCTATGAATTCCATTTTTGAGTTTTGTTGTCTATTTTTCCTTATTATTATTAGAACACAAGCTCATGTTCTGCAAACATTTCTACTTGCCCATTATGTAAAACTGTCCAATTACCTTGTGCCATTAAAACCTGCAATACTCTTGCAGCATTTGTTGATATTATTATACCAATTTGGAAAGTGATACCAATTTTAGGCACACTGGTAGTTTAGAGTGATTAATTGCAACATTTTTTCTTATGCAGTGCCTTTCCTAAACTATCAGACAAAGCAAACTGGGGTTTTCTTACTTTTCTTTAACTTTAAAGTGTCCAATTAATTATTATCTGTTCTAATTAATGCATACAAAAGCAGATGCTGTCTTTCCGTTATCCAAGAATATTTAGATAATAAACTCGAGAATTTTCCTCTTTTCTATGCTGAAATCAATATTTTTCAGCTTTAATTTATTCAGTTCGAACAGACTTTTTTTTATTTAAAAGAATTTCTTCAAAGCTATGATTTTGTTTTTCCTTTTTAATCAGTGAATGCACTGAGGTTTTCTTTCTTGGGATACCTAAATTAGTTATCTTCTGCTAGAATAAAGAATTACTCTGAAAGACTTTTAGTGTTTAGCAGCCTGCATAAAAATGCCTCACATCTTCTGGTGAAAGAAAAAAATTTGATCTTTTTTTCTTGGAAAAGTTTTTAAAAAAAAATCACAAATATCAATTTCTGATTTCTAATTAATGACACGGACATACTTAATTATATCCATATTTTCTGACAAACCTCAACACAAAAATATAAATTAAATATAGCAGACCTCATTGTTAAATTCTTAAAAAAATGAAGCAAAATATAAATGAATAAATAAATGAAAAATCTCAGTCTGTAGTTCATACTTTTAACCACAGCATGGCGACAGAGAACTACCATTTATTTTCCTTTTTTCTTTTGTTTTTCCAGCAGGTTGCCAGTTTCTACAAATTCTCTTTGTTGGTTAGAAAGTTATCAAAGATTTCACTTTCTATATATTTTTAGAGCATCAAATATAATGGTCAATATTTTAAGCAATCTTTCTTTATCCTATTTTTTTAAAAAAATCACATTATTCTGTCCAGCATTACAGCAAGCAAAATGATGCTTTCTACCACACTGGACTATATGGAGCTAACAGAAATGAAGCTTTGTGTATTTATGGTTCTTCCTGATACTCAAGTACTTTTCTTTTCTTTTAAATATACAATAAAATTTACAATATTGCTGCACCTGACAGGGGGACACGGACAGAGGAGAGTTAAGAGAAGAGAAAAGGAAATAATGAGGTGAAGAAAAATGGGACAAAGATGCAAAAGATAGAAAAACAACAGCAAAACTGTAAAAACGAAACAAAAACCGACCTACTTTTTAAAGCTCACAGCCCCTGTAAGAAAAACAAAGCAGAGAATCATCAAGAGCACTTATACAGGAAGGCAAACCATGAAAAATATGAACAACGACAACACCAGCAACACGTTTATGAAAAGAAAACTGTAGCTGTTGGTGATTAAACCTGCAGGGCAACACAGTGACTGTATAAGCATGACTGTTTGAGTGATTATGTGCGCGTATGAGAGAGTAAAAATGAGGAATGAGTTGTGTTTTATGAGAGGGATTGTGCAAATGCACTTTGTCTTTTTGTTTGTTTGTTCATTTGATTGTTTTATTTCTGTTAACTGTATTTTAATCTGTTTTCTTTTTTTTTTCTTAAAATGATTGTTTTGTATATGTTGAGCACATTGAATTGCATTTGTGTATTAAATATACTACAGTATATAGATAAACTTGGCTTGGCTTGTGTTGCTAAGGCCTGGACAACCAGTAACCATGGAGCATTAGAAGTCAGGTTCCAGGGATGACAGCGAACCGGCCCCACAAGGCGCCAGTCACCCAAGCATGAGTAGAGCGCAGGGCCCAGGATGTTTAAGTAACAACCTACAACCCAAAAACAGATCTATGACCTGTTCACTGTCGGTATAATGTTCATGTTCCAGCTGAATGAAACCTCCATTTAGATCTGATTAACAATTCATTTTTAACTATAAAATGGATTTAAAATTGTTCATCTCACATCAAAAGTGTTCATGTGGAATCTATCAAACAAATCCCAGTGTTTAATGCTATTTATGTGGATATATGATTTTTTATATTGTGATTTCAGTAAAAGTCTCCACGCCTCATCCTGAGCTCTTCTAAACTGTCCAAGATGTCATAGCTGGGCATGGATGTGAAATAAAAACAAAAATGGGGGACAAAGAGGCAATGAAGCAATAAGGGAAAAGGAATATCCTCCATTTTCTAAACAGGATATTATTTAAACTGTTGCAATGCCAGTCTTTGTTCAAAGTACCTTTTGTTTACACACTTTGGGTTTTTAGACAGAAATAAATAATCATTCTTCAGTGTACCAGAGGAAAACATGTCCCAGAGGATTATTCACCAGAGCAGGCCTTGTATTTGCTCTTTTTTTTAATTCTTTAAGTCCAACCACAGCATATCTGTGGTTCTCTCAACTATTCGATGAAATGTTAGGGATAAGTGGTGTCTACATCTACAGCTTTTGAAGCAGCTGTTTTGAAACCAGGTTTATTTGTCAGAGTGTCAATAGGATGTTTGATGCAGCTCTGCTTTTGTGATGGTTGACTGCAGGTCTCCTCGGACCAGGAATTAGGGCTCGGCTTATTTCCTTTGGGTAGGGTAACAGGTATATTTCAGTAATCCTGCTTTGCCATGACTCAAACGTGGTGGAATTATACCTCAAAATCTGGTAATACCACAACCTATCCACTTTGCTACAACGCATGCCTGCGTTTTATATCTTCTCATGACAAAGACAACAACACACCTGCTTAGCAGACCACCAGAGAACAAGGAAACAAAAAGCGTCCCATGTGCAAATCCTGACACATATCATGCATGCAGCAGCGTTTAGTCTATCCAGTTTTTCTCTCTCTCTGCATGCACAAAAGGGACAGATTTTTTTATTTAAAAGATTTTATCAAAAGACGTCGGCAAGGAGACAAGTTGGCAGGTTTTGGGAGAAACTTCAGTTTATCCCTGACAGTGGGTGATATGTTTCATGTTGGACCAGAAAGACGTTCAGATTCAGCTGAATTTGGTTTTAAAACCATTGATGCATTATGGAAACATGTTTCTTGTTAAAACTCACTGGAATTTATTCAGATGTCATGTCTCTGTATTGTTTTCAGATATTCCAAATAGCCTTATGTGTGGTGTTATTGGGAACATGTGTTTTAAGTAAGAAATAACTTTTTAGTTTTTGCATCTGCTGACAAGATTCATGGCAAAAAAAAACAGTTTTGAACTTCATCGTCTTCATGTGACATTATTCTGCAGTGTGAGGGATAATATTTATCTTCCCCTTGATCTTTGTTTCCCTCGAACCTCCCTATCATTTTTGGAATGCATCGCATTTTTTCCACTTTTATGGCTGCAGCATCACATTAGGCTGCAAATTTCAAGGTGATTTGTGCATCATTTTCCTGGAGTGGTTTGAAATCTTCAGATTACATTGAGTATCCCAGCTTTTGGAGGGTTTAAATGTTGCTTGGGTGTATATCCAGCATCTGTGATGAATGACCAAAGGGGCTGTGGGGCTTGAAATGATAACAGCGTACGAATTGATTCCCTTTCCTCGCATGTGATAACATCTGTCTTTTTCTGCCCTCTGGGTTTATTTTGCTAGAGCTACATCTGTTAGGTGAAACATTTCATGGCTACAGGTTGATTTTTCTTCAAACGTAGACCAGCAACGCTGACAATTTGGACTGTATGAGATATTTGCACGTAATCATGACAATACATGACACGCAGTGGAAGATGAATAGATAGATGATTAGTAGGAAGTTACTTTTCTTAAAGAAATCTGTAATTAAAAAATAAAAAAAACATAAAAATCACTTGTGTTCATAATAAATACCTCTAAATATAACCAAGATGTGTATTTGATACAGAAATTTCCACTAAAGTGTGTATAGGAGGTTTTGCTACTCTCATCATAATCTTACAACTGCTTGTAACAGGACACAGTATTCTTTAACTGGATTACATACTGTAGTCATGTAAACAGCTCAACTCTTTCTGGATGTAAACACAAACCACAGCCCACTTCCAAATTCAGACATTCTTTGATCAGGCTTCAAAGGATTATCCACTGGCAGTCCCATGTAATCGTATTCAAGGATACAGCATGCCTAACTTTAATAGTACGGTTTTGTAGTTTAAGCATATCACAATGTTTTGTATTTGGCTGCTGGCCGGTCCTGTCCCATCTCTGACACAAGTAGTAACCGAAGCTGAGCTGAAGATGAGAGGTAAGGAGGAGCAGACATGATAAGAAACTATGCCTGTGTCCTCTCTGCCGATTTCCCATCTTTCTTTCTTACCACTCTCCCTCCTTCCTGCAGACATCTGTCACATCTCCCAGCTATCCTCTGCGCCTGAATAACTAATGACAGAGTGGTTTTGGTGCCTGTGCAGCTCACAGAACTCAGTAAAAGCTATTTAAAAGCATCCATCTTTCTCACAAGCCTGTATTAGAGTGTATTAGAGGAAATGAAATGCACCGGGTTTAATGGTGAAAAGGAGTTACAAGCTGAACCAAAGGGTCATGATGTCATTAGAAGTACTGTAAGAAATGGCCCAGCAATAAAAACACTACCATATAAATAAAATAACATTGATCATGTTACAGTGCAAATTATTGCAGGCAATCCTCGGGTCGGGACCAATAAAACCCCTTTGGTTGCACCAAACCGGTGTAGGAACGCTCCGGTCACACCATGAAACTGCTCAGGAAGACCAAACTGAAAAGGCTGACTTCAAAATTCCAGTTTTAGGTTTGACTGACTACTTACAAGGTGTGCCTCATCTGTATGGCAAGTGGATTGAGCATTTATTCTGATATCTTGATATCAGGCATAATTGTCATGTACATGTAAGCCATTTCTGTCCACTAGTTAACTAGTGAGCCAAAATGTCCACTAGTTAACTAGTGAAGGCCAAAATGCATACCAGTCAGCCAGTTGAAGGTTTTTGTGTCTCACTAGTGACAGCCAAAAATGTGCACATGTTTACTAGTGAAGGCATAACTCCTCACTAGTTAACTAGTTGGAGTAGGTCAATATCACTAGTTAACTAGCGAACCATAAATGGCTTCCTAGCTAGCTAGTGATGGCAGCAGGCTCACTAGTTAACTAGTTGATGCATCCTTTGTCCAAACTAGTTAACTAGTGAGGTCATAAATGGATACTAGTAAACTAGTTCAAGACAAAATTCACACGAGTCAAATAGTGGAATAGCGGGATTTTAATTAGGAGGCGGAGAATTCTGGAAAATTAGGCTTTATATTGGCTCCCTATGTCCAAATCGAACATGACAACCAATCACAGCGTAGAATTTCACAAAATACCACAAAATACCACCCACAACATTTGCATGTGGCACACGTTAACATGCTGGCCAAAACAACTTTAGCTAGTAAACTAGTGGCTTCAGTGTGACACTTATATAGTAAACACAGCACACAGCATTTTCAGATTATTGTTATTATTAAATGTTGAAGTTCATCATCAACATAATTTGCACATGTCAGACATGATTTTCACACAGTGTTTAGATACAGATATCATATATTTTATCTTCAGGTTTCAGTACTTGAAAAGGTTTGTGTGCATAGTCAGTAGCCTGACAGAGGAGGCTGGATATGTGTACATCTGGTCTTATTTTAAAACTTCAAGCATAAGCCAGAAATTTGCAAAAGCTCAACTCTTGAGGTTTAAAGTGTGCATTATGTGTGTGTTCTTGTTTCTGTACCATCGTTAGGATCTTTTCTGGTATAATCACTAACCTCATTTGCATCCCGTTTTCCTTATGGGGACCAAAGGCTGACCCTAATGAGGCAGAATTTAATTTCTAATGGTCCTGGTGAGGGTTAAGGCTGGGTTAGGGTTTGGTAAGGCTGTACACAAAGAATGGAAGTAAAGCTTTGTGTATTTGTATGTGTGTGTGTGTGTACTGAGTCTTCAGCATGTCTTAGGAGAATTAACGTCACTTTGGCATTTCCTGCTTTTGGAATGTCTTTTTGCTCTCTGTTGTTTTCCCTCCTGTGATCTTGAACAATCAATCAGGTCTCATATGGACATGATCACACATATGGAGGTCTGACCCTTAAACCCACAGGCCTCAAACAATAACAAAACCGCACGAACCTGTGGTGAATTTGCACTTGGACTAAAGAGGAAAAAAACACAGGATATCCTTCAGGTCACATCTAATCGCATGTCAGAGATCGAGGCAAGGGAGATCAGAGCTTTCCTCACATGAGCTCATCCTATGTGATATTTGACACAAAGAAACATAGCTGATATCACACTGTATGGACACATGCTGTTAATATGGCCCAGGGATGTTTTCAGTTCCATGTCCACACTTGAACCGTCCCCTACGAATCATTTAAGTGACCTTCAGCAGTGGGTGGGTTCTGTCAACGAATTCCCCTTTTCTCATTTTACAGAAAGGAGGATGTTTTTCTAAATAAACGTATGATGCATTTTTATTTCGCAACAGGTTTTTAAAGCCACGTTGCCTAATTCAAAATGTATCTATTCATAAAAGATCCTCAGCATAAACATTCATTTATCAATGAGCACATTTGTAGCAGCTTTGATTAACACTTTGAGCCCCATGTCTGGTTTTAGGCATCTGTTCAGAAATCACATACAAATAATCAAATGTGAAGTCTCTACAACCACAAGATCTATTTGAATACTTTTTGAAGTCATAGTAAAGGGAACACTTGTGAGATTTATTAAAGGTGCCATATGTAAGAATTATGTATAATCTTTATTTTAAGTTATCATTAAATGGCGCTGATTTGTTACAAGACATTAGAAAAATATGTTAATTTCAAATACTTATACAATACTTTTTGTTGACCTATTTTGGCAATTTTTAGCAATTTCTTACATAGGCTCCAGCTTCACGATTGCAGTGACAGTTTCGACCAGAATCTTACATATGGCTCCTTTAAAATGTATCAATATCAATATATGTGTTACTGATGAAGAATAAATGAAGATGGCACATAGCAAAAGTTTAAAAAGCTTGCCTAAAATTTGGAAAGTTTTAGTAGTTTAGATTAGTAACAGTTCAGGAGAGGTCTCCAAAATCAAATGGGGGGACCTCAGATTTTAAAAGGCTAAATAAATGTTAAACTCATATGAATTTGGTCTTTGCTAAACTCCTGAACAACTAAAGAGATTATGTTTAAAAAAAACAAAACATCATAGACCAATAAAGATATTTGTGTGTTTATTTTGATTCTACACTTACAAAAATGTCAGGTAATAAAAAGTAGCTGCTATACACCATAAAAACAATATAGAAAACATTGTGTTCAACATCAAAAATGAATTACGGTTTCTTTTTTCAAGAATAAAGGCACATGTTGTTCACTTGTAGACCCCTATTGTATTTACACAAGAAAAGAATTCTATATGTGTTGTTGCTATTTCTTATTGTTTTGACACTCATTTGTGTGTATGTACATGGGTACAATCACAAGCACTCACAAGTACACACACAAGCACAAATACATCACATATTCACTCAGAAACTCACACATTCATCAAATGCTGTTTTCCTTCATTTGTTGAAGATTTGTCCATTTTACAACATTAAAAAAAAGCAAATGTCAAGTTTAAAATCCTTTAAATACAGTAATTCAAGCAAAAAAAAAAAAAGATAATGAAACAGAACAATCACTATTAGGCACATTTCTTTTTTCCTCATACATTTCCCTTAACATTAAATCCCTTAATTAAGCATAGAGTACACAATCAGATCACTTAAAAGTTATACCGCAATATGGAATTAAATGGAGGGGGGTCTTGTTGCCACAAATGCAAGCAACTTTTTTTGCTTGGATCCCACCCTGAGAGATGTCTTTAAACTGTTGAATCCAAGCTGAATCAATAGAAGAGTTTAATGATTTCACACAATAATCAATATTCTGCAAACATGACCATGATTAACCTATCCCAGACATCATGAGATCATTTAAAGAGCCTATGTGTAAGAAATTGTCTAAATTCAGTCATGTTTTGACATATGTCGAGTCTCAGTGGGACAGCAAATGAAATCACCACACACACATGAAATATGACACTTGAAAACATTAGACGTTGTCTGAACACTTGCACTGTGATTTGTTAAAATAACAGCTTTATTTCATTAATGTATTTTGCTGTTGTGCACAATTTCTTAACATGA
>JAPMNP010719919.1:0-17140 GCA_029874935.1 Atherina boyeri | reverse complement strand
GTCTCTGTATATAGCTGCCTGTAGTTGAAGTAAAACCATCTAATATGTATTAAATGTAAACTGTGGCTGAACCCTAATATGCTGCTGTTCATACAAGTTATTGCGTAGCTTCAACACCAGTTTTTTTGTTTGTTTTTTCTCCGGTCTCGACTTGGTCTTGTCTTGGTCTCGATAACCTCTGGTCTTGGTAGTGTCTTGGTCTCGGTTTAGGCGGTCTTGACTACAAGTCTAGTATATGGTTAAATTGTTTTCAGGTGCCATCACTCTACGAACCGGGAGAGCAGAGTAAGAAGACAGGGTCTTCAGGAGGAGTTTGAAACTCCGGAGTCAGGGACTCTTTGGTGATAGAAATCTCTGCCCAACAGCCAGCATTTACAAAAAGCTGTTATTTAGAGATTTCAAAAAAAGGTAATTTAGAGTTTGTTATTTTCTGGAAAATTAATAATTATAATTAAGCTAATTATCTGAAGCAGTGAAGAGTGTTGTTGCTTCATCTCGCCTCTGCTGATCCATACGTTGTTTTTCACTCACTAGTCGATTTATTCACTATTCCGATCTTCTTTTGTCTCTCCAGCTGTGAGAGCATATCTCCAGCAGAAAACTTCCTGCTGTGAAGTGTAGAACTTTGGAAAAAGTCAGGATTAAGAAGACTGTGCATTCCCCATGAACATCTCTGGCAATCGTGTGGAAAAATGTCAAGAAACCGCAGAAGCTGGGGAACCCTGCTCAGGTCATTTGATTACTAATCACAGACCACTGGGCTTTCTAAAGGGAGGATTCTATAGTTTATGTTTTAGAAGGAAAAAAATACAGAAATGCACATAGATAGTACTCCACCAAGAAATTTCATGGAGACTTAAAAAAGAAACAACCCTTGAGAAAAATTCTCAGAGCACTTTACTGTATGTCGTGCTGTAAAGATGTTAACCAACTCCAAAAGACCTACGGGCAGGCAGACAAATTAGAAGTCGTTGAAATACTTAGATAAAACTTGTTTTCAGCTTATGTGCTGTTCTACTTACAGAATGTATTAACGCTGGTAAAACTAGAAGCAGAAAGGACTTAATAGTTTTATCACACCTATTTGCAGAGTGGTGTGTTGAGGCCTGGTTGGCCTGACCGGTTTGTTTGTTTAGTTTATTATAATTTGCAAAAAGCCTTCTTCATTTACAACAGAAGTATTAAATTTAATCTTGGCCTTCTAAAGTGATTATGTTTTAGTTTGCTCTCTCTTTATTTGGATATTTTTGGAAGCAACACTTCACAGCAACATCATGACACTGACAAACGTATTCCTAATATACTAAATGAAACCTAAAAGCCTTGGGCCTTCTAGTATTACTTATTATGTAACACATTATCAGACACTTTCCATCTGCTTACCTCACACTTCTTTGTTTCCAGATACCAGCATTGTGAGGCTTGTTTTGTGACACACCGGTCAGGGAATTTCAACATCAAACTCTGTAAAGACCATAAAGCAAGGCAAACTACTGTCTATAAGCAACGAGCACGGGGACAGGCTCTATCAGCAGGCCAAACACCTGACACTTTATGGCGACATGGCACCCGTGTGCTATCTCTGGTAGTTTGGATGTTTGGCTGAAGCCAGTGGAAAGGAATGTGCTTGATAAGCAGATGGGGCAGGTAGAGCAGGTAACGCAAACAGGCTGTCGTAATCAGTACACGGCCTTCTATTTGACTGCATAAATCCAAATATTCAAATGCTGTTTAAAGATTAAAACTTCCCTTATTTACTTACTTATTTGCAGTTTACCTAACACATCCAGGCTTCAGGGCCACTGAGACTATACAATTATAGGTTAGCAGTTACACAATGGCACCATAAAATTGCATGACTTGTTCACACACATAGATGCTCAAAATTCCAAACCTTTCTGAATTCTCCTTCTTCTCGGTTTCTTTAAGATATACGTATATTTATTTTCGTGCATACTGATGAAGTCAAATCTTATATAAGAGAAAATGGACGTTTACCTGTGCAATGATCTCACCAGTCATCTGTTGGCAAGTGAGCATACCTGATAAGACAAAAATCTACAGGACACTTCCTGGTAGAGGGACTGGGAGCGGGTCAGTCATGGCAATTATAAACCAACAGAATTACATGCAGTGGAGCTGACCAGTTGCTAAATGATTTAAAAGGGAATTTTTCTCAGGATACATCACCTTTTCTCATCCACGCTACCTAACACAGTTTTTTTTGTTACCATCTCTAAGTTCTCTTGGCACATCCAGCATGAAGGAAAAAAAGAAAAGAAAAAAAGTCTGTTGTAGAGCTTTGTTATATCATGAGGACAAAGATTTAGTTTCAATACCTATTACATAATGACATTAAATATATAATCCTGTAGTGAGAGGAATATCCAAGGGAAGAAGTGCCAGCTTAATTATGTGCCAAGAGCGATTTTTGCAGCGACGCCTAAGCACCAATTATGAACGCATGAATTGCAAGTGCTAGCAATAAAAGTGGGTGAAAGCACTTGTTAAGATAACAGTTTTATCCATTTACTGGGAACAGGTGGATGCGCTGTATAGCCTTAGGTTACTCAGATAACACATATTTGTCTTGATGGGACACCGCAAAACTTTGGCCTTTTCCGTCTTTAACCACACAGATCCCAAATCTCTACATCAACACACTATCCAATTCCCTTTGAGACACTCAGACCGCATTATTAGAAGTGGGTGTTTTCCCTTCTCGTAATTGTCTGACCTCCCGGATTGGCTGAAGTCAGGTTACAGCACTAAATGGGCTGTGGGGCTCTGGGACAACCGCATTCCTTGCCTGGCCTTAATGCTCCCCTGTACCTATCTAATATGAGGTAATTATAGGCAATGAATGGACAGCTGTACAACATAAGAAGTAACACAAGCTGTTTTTTTGGGAACGCTCACATTACAGACTTAACTGTAAAAGTCCTAACCTGGACTTCACACTGAGAATTAGGAGAGGGCCTGCACGCTCCTATAGTCAGGAGGATTGTCAAGCTGTCAATCAAGCACTGAGCTCTTTTCCATAAGGAAGCAAGCATGAAGACATTTCCAGTCAAGCAATATAATCATTGGTTCTAATTTACTTGCAATCAAGCTTCTGCGACTAATAAATTCAAGTTGGCTTCCCGTTTATATGTAAGGTCCATCTATGTATGGACCCCACACGGACCAAGTTCTTTTCACATGCATAAAAAACTGTGTCAAGGAAGCAGGTTCAATGACAGCGGTGTGCCCTTAGATGCACATGTCGGTGACACGGAAAAATAAGAAGAAACGGCAGAAAACAAAGAGAAATATGAGAATAAAATAGGTGCCAGAAACTGGATCACTGTCCTCTATCTAATTTGGCGTGTTGAAAGTAACAGACATGCCTCTAATCTCTCCTTTTATACCTGCCAGGATACGTTAAGAAGTGTGAAAAGGACAGCGCAGATACATGATACGCTGTCCTGTAGAGCAGCAGCTTCAGGACACAGGGAAACATTTGCTCAGTGTTGTACCATAGATTTGAATTGCAAAACAACCTGGGACATTGTGAGGGCCAACAGTTAGCATTCACATCCCCCTCTGCCCCAAAACAAGGCTGACAGTGAAGTCAGCAGCATATCTGGGTCAGGACATATTTCTGTGTAAATAGATCCAGTTTTTATATTTGTTTAAGGAGAGGCTTTTTTAGTAAAAGCAGCTTATCCTCTCCACTGTTTGATTTTTTTGTGTGTAAGAATTATTTGTAGCACCTGCACCAATAAACTGACCTGATTAAATCAAGTTGGAAAAAAGATCCACAATTTTACTCTGAAGTATAACTTGGTTGTTTTATCTACAAAGTACACACAAAATTTCAAACCTTTCAGAACACATGATTGTAGTTTAGGTTTTTTCTGATCTATAAGAGTCAACACAGTAAGCACTCCTGGCTGTATGCACAACAGGGTAACCCCATAAAGCCAAACGTATCATATTTGATTCATACAGATTCTGAAATCTTTTGCATCTACGACCTTTTTCATCACTTTATGGTAAAAACTTTGCCCGAAACCCTTCTGTACACAATGAGATGTACCCGATATCAGGAGGCAGAAGACTACACTACAATAATTTGACATATCACACGAGACTAAACGGTGAATATTGAAGAATTGATGTTTTTACCATTTTTTTTTTATATTTTGTTAAAAAGGGATAAATGACGACTTCAGATTAAAAAATGAGAATTTTCTCCCCATTATTTCTTGGCTCGGGACCATGTGTACCATTTTATTTTGCCCTACCATTTTATGGAGCAAGATGCAAGATTTCCAAACTAACATGAATCATGCAAGACTGATGGAGGTTCTGCCTGCACAGATACTTAAACTATACTGTTATAAACAAAATTATTCCGTCTGTTGCATTGGATTCTCCACACAAACTTATCATTGTACACTTTGTAGGCACATTTTTTTCAAAACCTACAACTTCGCACATGGTCCCGGATTCTAATTCACTGAGTTCGTTACCTTGCTAGTTTAAGTCTGACAATTTCTACTTTTCAAAAAATAAGACTTGATCAAACATGAAGATAAAAACAATCAAAAATATTATCTGCAGTTCTGCCATCATCATTCCAGCAAATCCGGTAACCAAACCCATTTTCCACTTTATCTATACTCTCGCCTCCCACTCATTCTTCTGACAGAGACCAATGTTAACTTAGTGAGGGGAGTACTGATTGCTTTCCTGAAGAGCGAGATGTGTCTCAGTATTTATGGTAAACCAAAGGAAGTTGCTCCTCATCTCCTTTGGCATCTGAGCAGGAAAGTGAAGATAAAATTACTGCAAACCACACAAAAAGGGTCTGCTTCAAAGAATCACAGCAAGTGGCTGCAGATCACTTAATGCCTTACATATAGTTATTATCAGTCCTAAGAATTTATTCAGCTTAAATTGACGATGGATATTAAAACACCAGGGAAATCGATCAGCCAGGCTGATAAAGTTTTAAACTCAAACCACAAATACGGCTTTCCACTGTTCGAAGCATAATTTGATACGCAAAAAAAAGCCTAGAGCACTTAAAATAACACGTGGCTTGATAGCATCTCTCAAGATATCCAGTTTTGCAAAACCAGCTGTTTCTGAAGGCATGCACTTTTTAAGCTAATGTGCAAACCTGATCAAATATCTTTGCTGTGGTGAGAATATGAGCCAATTTAAGATTGATATCAGAATTTAAAGCTATTTACACTTGATGAACCCTGATCCGTGAATGGATATTGCAACAGCGCCTTTTACTATTGCCTATCATCACTATAAAACAGTTTAAGTTTGTGCTGTGTAAAGGAGAAGAAAAAGTCTGAGCCAAGTATCTGACAAATATTTACCTCCTTGCTGCTGATCATCACTCTCTCTTTCTACACGTCACAACTAAATGCACAGGGTAAATTTGATTTCTAGAATAACTTACAACCAGAGGCTTTAAACTTTTAGAATGAGATCTAAGTTTTCAGCATGTTTTACTTTTTCATCCTGACTGACATACTGGTCAAAGTACCACTAAAATGCTGAAACCAAACCAGAAAATCTCAATTATAAACATGACCTACTTTGTTCATCATTGATGCACACCTGAAGGTAATTATTAAGTTTTCTTAAGACTGATCCACTGACTTCTTTATTTATATTAAGTTCAACTAGGTGTATTCCAAAAGAACAAAAAGTGTGTCTAGTGTGTGATAATTATACACTTCTTCCTACACCTCCGGTTATAGAGCATGATCTTTTATTGTACTGAAGCCTGAATTACTTGGTGTTAACTTTTAATTGTCCTACTTTTGAAACTTATACAGTAACCCAATAGGACTGATCATCAACCTCAAGAGTCAAGTGATTTCTAATCCCCATTGTGCTTCCCAGTACCAAGTCTGCCGTTGTGGTTAATTTTGGCCAGCCGATCACAATGGGCCCATTTTTACTGCTGGCAGTGCATGTTTCCTACCTCTGAGCAGGGAAAAGAGAGAGGGGTTAGAGGCGGAGGAGAGGGGGGTTAAGACTGTAAAACAAAATCACACTGAGATTAAACTTCAGCAGAAAACAGTGCAACACACTTTGGACTTTGTAACCTCGGACAGAAAACTGGAGCACGGTGGTCAGATGTGGAAACACTGGTCGGGGAAGAAAGTGGTGTCTTGATGAATAGTTGCTTCAAACTTATCTAAAACCCAGATACATGTAGATTACAATAAAGTGTGAGAGAAAAGCAACACATTATGTAATTTTTTACTCTGACGCTACAGAAAGCTTGCCTCTTTTTACTGTCTTTGCTTTACAAAAATCCTGAAAAGGTGAAATAATCATCTAAACTGTAAGAAAGAACAAATATTCAAGCAATCGTTTAATACTTTTAGTCCCGCATTATTCAAGCTTTCTTGTTTTTCTACCGACTCACTCACACTCCAGGTGCTCAGGCCATTTCAGCTCAGACTAGATGCACACACCCACACATAAAGAGACATGAAGCCTTTACTTCCAGCCATGTCAGACAGCTGTAAATGCCTCTTTTATTAGTCAACATCACAGCCATATTAATGTGTCCGTGCCCAGCTCAAGTCTCAGTGACAACTTCTCACCCACACCTTTTCATCAAGGGCTATGAAACCCGAGAGCAGACCTGCTGGCACGATGTGCTACCAGGGTGCAGTGTGCACACTAGCCCAAACTTCATAAACTTCACCATAAATTTCTCTCTCTAAAAAAGACCCCATAAGGATTGAAGTGCACAAAATCACAGTTTTTGAGTGAGTACTTGCCAATATTTGTATACCTTTTTCTTTTAAATTAGTAGAAGAAATTGTGAAGATTCTGAACACTCTGTAAGACTGACAGAAGGGATGCTTAAAAAACGCCACTTTTTACAGCTGAGCAGCCATATTTTTGTGTGTTGTTTTCACATGTGGATATGTTAGTGCTTCAATGAATTCCTGACAAATATTAAAACGATTGATTCCCCTGTTCAATATGAAATGAAAACTGGGGGCGTTGTATAAGGCAATTTATTTAGATTAAATAATGACTTAAAAATAATTGCTAATCTCAGATGCAAAGAAAAACCACATGGGGTCTCAAAAGAATTGCATAAAATATGTCTTTTTGCAGGTTTAATACAGAATAAAGTAAATTAATATATCATTTAACAGCACATACAACTTTTTAACAATATCAAACTTTTTAAAATATTTTTTACATTTAAGAGGGTTTAGGTATCTCAACATAACAAACACTGAAGTAAGGAAAAGGGGAAGGAAGTATTTTTTTAAAAAACAAAAAGAAGAAAAAGCTTATACAAGTAGATTACTCACACACTTCTGCACATGCACTAATAACTGCATGTCATATGACCTCAACATATGACAATGGGGGTCTTATAAGGCCATACAATAGAGTAGGTGTGGCCCTGTCAGAGAATCAGGATAGGCAGACAGACACACATACTCTCCAGTCGGTCCTCAGGGGGTCTCGTATTAACCAGTGATAACCTCTGGCAGCTATTTTTCTCCGTTATGGCTATCTGGTATACAGGACTTTAATAGACCTTTCTTCTGCTTGGACAAAAGAGGGAGGATCCAACAATAGATCACAATTACAGGCAAGTGAGTGGTCAAGCCCAGGTAGACAAAAAAGAAAAGAGAAAAAAAGCCCTTGCCTGCAAAAAAGAGCCCAAAACAGCAGACAGGAAACAAGACAAAAAGTTTTGGAAAGAAAGCTGGAAGGGGCTCAAGTTTAATGGATGGGGTTGAGATTACATTTCTTGAATAGGTTTTCAAATCAGCAAATGGAGGACCCCACGATGTGTGGAATCTCAGTCATGCAAGGAGGAAGTAGCGAGCACATGCATTAAACCTGCTCCACGCAGGTGGTGGTCAAAGTGCACGACATATGAAGAAACATGTCCCCATCGTTGAAATGATTCACCAGTGCTCACTCTTATTTAGTCTGCACATTTTTAAGATTCACTGATAATTTCATTAGAGAGGGGATTTTAATTTTCATTAAATCGGCAGCTAAGCTTAATAGTAAAAGTCATAATAACCAAACGCTACAAAAGCACTGTTAAAGTATTCATAATTTCACCTTTAATTATTTATATTTGTATCATATCTGTTGACTGAAAATTCTTCCTTGCTCTCACTTAAAGGAATTAATCATCATTAATCATCTGCCCTGATTTTCTGATCAAGCATACCTGAATAGCTTTGGAAAAACAAACCCTCACACTCAAATTGGCCTTTAGTTTAATCAAGAAGACAATGTCTCATTCGTTTTTATTTAGTTGACTACATCATTGTCCCAACTTTTTATCTCAATCGAAGCACTGCAGACTTAAGTCAGAATCAACTTGTTAATCACAATCTTACACTAACATGATTAACGCTTCACCTGGAAACAGCCCCTCTGATTCAATCACTTCACTGTTAAAAAGCAATTCAAGTGAATTCCCGAATTCCCCCATCCTTTAAAATGAGTCATGCATTATTTCTGTGGAAAGGGGAAGACTTCTCTATTTTCCCTGAAACTATCAATGCTGGTGAAAGTCTCACATCCTGCAGGTACAAAGGAGGAGGCTGAATTACACAAGGTTGTAATTCCATTACAGGAAAGTGTGAATAATAAGGGTAAGAATAACAGAAACCAGGGAGCTGTTTACTGATTTAAGGCTAGGACACCTTCCTGCTACATCCTGCTCCATTATCTGACACCTTCAGTATAGATCAAAGTAATGCCACACAGAGTGATGGGATTATCAAACACTACTGTAATTAGATCATCATCATTTTGTTTGGATCAGCAGCAGTTTTATTCATTACGTTTTTTTGTGTGTTATCACTTCTCTGCCTGGTGCTATGTCTCAGTGCTGCACTAATAATTTCACCTGTCAGGACTGATCCCATGCAGACCAGTTAGTTCGTCCTGCTAGAGGTGGGTTGTGTAAAAAGGTCACAGAAAGAATGTAAACATCAGTGTCAAAACTAGGCACTGAAAACGCACAATGAGTAATTTTCCACTGCTTGAAAAACGACCACTCCTCCTGGCGTTACCAACAACAGCAACCTATAGGTTTTTCTTCTAAGCCTGAAGCTAAATCTGTTGACTGGACCACACACTTTCTTTTTTATGTTCAGGTCTTTTTGTTTCCTTAGAGGACAGATAGCAAAAAAAGAAAAAAAAAATAAGGATGACGAAATAGGTCATGTTTCAACACCCAGGCTATGTTTACATGTATGGCCCCTATGACCCTTCTATTTTATAGGCTTGTCCTTTTATTTACTTCCATCTTTTGTTTTCTAGCTTTCTTTCTTCTTTAATCTTCCTATAACCACCTTCTCAGGCTTTTGTACACTACCACCTGTATGATATTACCAAATGTGTTGCCGTTGGCTCGCATGCTTTGGCTTTATGTCAAGTCGGTGTTGCTTTATCTGACTCTCCAAGCAAATAATATAAATCAACAGGTGTTTATCCGGGTCCCTTTTGTTACTTGTGCCTTTGTGTATATGTGCATGCATTAGATCAGGGTTTCCCAATCCAGGTCCTCGGGGCACACTGACCTGCATGTTTTCAATGTGTTCCTACCCGATTCAAGTTTTTTGCAGCCTGTTAACGAGCCATTCATTGCATTCAGGTGTGTTAAAATAGGGTTACCTCTAAGACATCCTGGGCAGTGTGCCCCAAGGACCTGGATTGGGAAGCACTGCATTAAACCAACATAAAGGTCTTGTCTGCACCAACTTCTGTACAAGGGTCTCGGTGCAGCCACTGGGTCACATCATGTGGGTGCAACAGAGTAACGCTGGGTCAGCGGCCCCAGTATGGCATCCAGCATCCAGCAGCAGCAGCACACAGAGAGCCCAGTGTGCTCCTCCTGCACCCACCATCTGACCAACGCACTGCATGAGTGCATCAGATTCTGCCACAGCACAAAACACCAGTGTCTGGTTTCTCCCTGAGCAACCCTGCCTTTTGTCCCCACTTTAAATAAAATATAGTCCACTCATTTGGTAAAAAGCCAGTCCTGTGCATAATTTAGAGCCAGCTATTGATTAAGGAGATGGAAAAGAGGTTAGGTAAGGACAGCTATATTTTGTTCTAATAACTGTCATGTGCAACACACATGTATGAGTATGACAACAGCAATTAAGTGTGGTGATAACAGTAGTTAGGTCTCCAGTTCGTGATTATAAGATATTGCTTTTTGTCCTACAGTACATAGACTCATTAAATATGGATAGTTTTAGTTTTACTATAACCAGATACTATAATGATTAATAATTATATCATCAATAGCCAATTAAAGACCAAAACGTTTTTGTTTTTTTAAAAAAGCTTAATATATAATAACGTACTTCTACAAAATTAGAAAATATACAAACACAGACGAAGACTGTTTTATATCAAATCCCAACACAAATGAACTGATATCAGCTGTAGCTTATTCAAGGACAACCTGTTTTTCAACCAACGCGAGCAATAGTTTTAAAAACTATTTTTTGCAAAAGTTTACTGTAAGAGTTATCATTTGTTTTAATAAAACTTTCCCTTGACTGCTCTCACAGTAAACATTAACCAAGCGGTTGACAGTTGACAACCGAAACTGGCCAGCCAGGCTGATACTAAACGCACCTGCTGCTGCCCAAGTACACTTCACGTACCTGGCCATTCCCGGTTACTTCACGATTTTCCACTTGTGCTCCAAGTTTCCCTTGGATGGGTTTCCTTTTCCCGAGTCAGAAACAGTGGAGGGAGAAAAAAACAAACAAAAAAAACATACAGGCTAATACAAACAGGTCATTTTTTGTAGATGACTGGTGCGTCTGGCATCGTCTGGTAATGAGCTTTCCTTTTCCTTCCCTCGCAGTTAGCTTACCTTATTCCCTGGGGACAGAAGCGGATGAAAGGTAACGGAGGACCTAGTCGACCAATCAGGTATGGTGGGAGGCGGGTACTTTGGGAAGACACGACACCATATTGGTCAGTTTGTCTTAATGGCGGAACAGTGAAAGCATGAATTCCCCCCGTATTGTTTTGATTATCTTAAGTTCACCGAGAGGAGGTGTGAACTAAGTCGGAAATGTGACAGATTTAGTGTCTAACTGAGAGCAACATAGGAGAAATGAAACTCGAGTTAAGGCTGTAAAATATTTAAACTGTTGAAACATAAAGATAACGGCCACTGAGTCGGGGGGAGAGGCTGTAAACTCGAAATATATATAGAAAGGTGCATTAAAAGGAGAGAAATAGCGGAAAATATCTATAAATCTCTGACCATCTGATAAATGACCAAATTGTAACATGATTGTATATAATTGCCGCAAGGATATGACAGAAAAAATATTTCAGAGGCTTCCAAATGTAAATTTTGATACAAATAAATGACAAAGTATGCAAACAGCCACAAAGAGATAGAGAATCAACAGAAGCTGCAAAAACAACCCATGAGACACATGATCACGATGAGACAAAACGCCTGTATCATTTGCTAAACAACCAGAAAAAGACACAATTTCTACATTTCGATAGTAGGTGAGCCATAGAAATGAGCAATTGGAAATAAATAATTAGTAATTTCTGGTGCTAAAGAGACACTAAACAACCACAAGCTTCATTTATGTGCAGTGCACTGTGGTTATTTTGTCTCTTTAACTGGAAAAAACAAAGGATTTTTCAAATTTAGCAGCCATGAAAAAAGAAAAGTTAAATGTGATGTGGGAATGAAATGCAAAAACATAAGTCTACATATACATAAGAGTTAAAGTTTTGAGGGCAGCACATTGTGGATTGAAGGGAGCTAATCATTTGTAAGAAGCTCTGCGATGCAAAGCTATATAAACTACTTTGACTAGTTTTGTGTGGTTGCATGCACAAAAAGATTAACAGAGCGCTTCAATAAACATAACTGAGTCTTAATTATTTGAATAATTCACAATTGTATTAACTTAATGTGAACATAACTAATCATGTTATCCTGCTATAATTTTGTCACAACACAATCCTAACAGATTTAAAAATGTGCTTTTAGGCACATAAAATGTGACACTTCTTGCTATAGACTATTTAAAACAGGATCAGTTTTCCTTGAAAACAACCTTTTTTTTTTTAAAGTAATAACCATTTTCCCCTTTGTCTTACATTTTTCTCTATCTTTACTCCATCAGTCCAATCTTTAAAACCCTACTTAAGCATGATTAACTGTTAAGCTTTGTGAAGCCTTTAAAATATCCTTGTTGAGACTGTGAAACACACACCTATTTTTCAAGTCACGCTCTTGCCTGTCAAAGCTATAATTGCATTGTTCATTTTAATAAATGGCTCCCCCTACCAGCCATAATCACAGCAACTGAAACTATTCAGTTCAATGAGTTAGATGACAATGGCAACTCTTGACCACTTGGTGGCAATTTTCTCCCAAAGTGTTTTAGTTAATGAACACAATGTATCTCACCAAAGTTCAGGACTTACATCCCATAGAATGCAAATGTTACCATAATAGCTGCATTTATTTTTCACAGTGTATATGATGCTATAATATCTAAACCCTCTAAGATTGTATAAAACAAAAAAGTATATATAAACTAGCTCCACCTGAACTCGCCACAATGATGCTTACACTTGCATGTGAGCATTACTTATGCACATTCAATGGTTTTTAACAGCTGCTGGAGTCATTATAAATGCTGAGATTTTAACTGCTTGTATTTATTATATGGTATATTCATATTGTCTTAGTATTTTAAAGGAGCCATATGTAAGAATTATGCATCTTCTTCATTATGTTATCAATAAATGGTGCTATGTCACAAGACATTAAAAAAAAGTTAATTTCGAGTACAGTCAGTGATATAAAATTTCAAAAACTGATTTGCAGCCCCTAAATGTTGTTATTGTTTACATTTTGTGCCCATATTTGATGAAATCTCCCAATCGGGGAGGTGGAGGGTTCTGAGGTATCCAGAACTTCTGTGTATCTTTTTGTTGACCTATTTTGGCCATTTATTTTTATTTTTAGCAATTTCTTATATAGGCTACGGCTTCACATGATAGTAGTACCAGTTACATATGGCTATTTTGAGTCCGTAAACTCAATTGATTTTGATTAATGGTGTCTCCATTGATTTGGTTCACATCACTAAGTAAACTATGACTGCAAATAGACATTTTAGCTGATGATCTAAAAAATGTTGGCATTTGCAGTGTAGTATTCTTTTTAACAAGAGTCCCATAAGTTTACATTTTCCCAGTAAAAATGTAATGTAAACCTTTTGCTTGGATAAGTTAGTTAATAACCTCTGCTCATTTAGAAGTTCTTATGACCTTGTCCAATTTACAAAAAATGAGCAACACTCCTTTAAACATATTCATATATATTTTATTCTCAATACGGCAAAATACAAAGAATATTCAGGACAGACTCTCATTAGTCACAATTAATACTCACTTCACAAGAATGCCTTTAAATTACATAACCTAAGTTTGAAGATCAAACTTGATGAGTACCTTGAATCATATTGCATCCATCATATATAGTATCTCTATCATCAGTTCTCTGAAAACTAGTCCAATTTAGATTATTGTACATAGTGTATGCTGCCGGTCTCACTTTGGAGATGACTTTTAGAAAAAAGTGTTATACAACATACTGTATAAACTGCTACAACTGTTCTGAAGTGTGGAGAAATACCTCTGTTTCAAAAGACAAATTGGACCAATTGTTCAAAAGGGACACATAGTAAATACACGTCTCGAGGAAGAGACAGACAACAGACTGTGCATGCCATCCATCCATCTCATGAGCTCAACAATATACACTTAATGAAGTACACAGCTCCATATCAAATACAGAGAGGACAAAATATTCGCACTTGGATTAAGAAACAATGATTATGTGGCGACCATGGTACTGAGACAGTGAAGAAGACAAAAGTATACAAGCACATAAGAAAAGGACAGAGAAATCATCTTGATATAGTGTTAACAGAGAGGGATGTCATCTGTAACAACTTGGAGGAAGAGGACACAAAAGCCCACATAGAGGAAAAAATGTGCATAAAGTATCTCACAATATATTTACAGCATGTCTTTAAAATTTAATAAAAATGTCAACCTGTAGTAGAAATTCACCCCTAAAGAAATGTTATATTTACAATTTATACAATTGTATTTAAATAGAAACATGCAAGTGTTAACATCTTCCTAATGAATGTCAAAAAACTCATCTTACCCTGGATTCGTTCAAGTTAGAATTAATATTAATTACTACTTACATTGAAATCTCATCATGAACAACTCCAATACATTTACATCATCCTATTTCATAAAATGGTGCTCCTTAAAAAGGCAAAATAGAAAATAAAAAAAAGCAAAGGGGCTAAAAAATAAATAAGTGTGAGTAGCAAACCGTTAAAAATTATTCTAATGCTAATTTTTTTTTTTACCTTTTACATTTGACTACAAGATAGTGTGGGGAACACGAGGCGCTGACATCAACTTACAAAGTGTACCAGTGTATGAAGACATTGACTGGGCTGGCAAAACCCACAGAGGAATTCCTATGAGAAAAGCTGCCTCCAGCTTTAAGTACAAAATGGCTCAAAGCCATCTTTTTGATTATTTAATAAAGAGGAAAATAAGAGAAAGAGAGGGAAACAAATATCTATATACACTTGTATACTAAAACCAGTACACAAAATAGCAAAAGCTGAAGGCTAAACAGGTTTCTCACTGAGGCAGAAAATAAAATGGAGGGGGTAATCCCAAGCCTAAAAATGTTTGTTTTTTTCCTTTACAGAAACAGATGTCTTTGTCATTGTAAAAATCCTGCATAGATTAAAATAATACTTCCTCTTCTCCAAGTGTAAGAAAAAAATAACAGTATCCCCTCTTGTAATAAAGGCAGGGGAGCCAGTTAAAGAAGAAAAAATGCAAGAAAAAAAAAAGAAGAATAGTCAAAGCCGGGCCAAACAGTAATTTGTTTTTGTGTTGGGAACAGAAACAAGAACCAGAAAGTTCAAGACATGTCCTATACTTTTTGTTACTTTATTGTCCAGTTAAAACACTTGATGAAAAAAAACAAACTATTCAGCTCAGGCTTAGCATTTATTTCCAGCATATTCTGGTAAGACGTGGGTTAGAAATATTCAACAAGGAGAGTTCTTCTGAAACCACCTCCATAAACAATTGCCTACTCTCTGGCAAGACGAACATAATTTCAACTTTAAATAGGAATAATTACATTACAAATATTTGTTTTTTTAACCCCTGTTGCAATCTTGAATTTTGCATTTGCTCGGTTAGCAGAGAATAACAAAAAAGAAACTGCTTGTTATATAAATAGAATCTAGCGATCATTATATTTCTCATAGGTTTATAACTCTGTCATATAAATGCAACACTGCTAATCTCCTTCACCGACAAGTTCATTTCTCTAAACAATAATTACAATAAGTTTGCTTCTTTATGCCAAATTAGTGGAAACTCAGGCCGAGCTTTTGGTAAACTGCAACATAACTAACTGCAAAGTAAATGTGGACACAATCTTCAATACTCATGACTGTCCCTGCTGTTTCTTAGAAAAATATACTCTTGACAAACAAAAGTGATCAAGAAAAGAATAACACTGTGCGGAGGTGTCTCTTGCTTGAGGGAATTTCTAGAACAATGTAGCTACAAAGTGTGAAAACATTTTAAAGTAGCTGAGTTCTGAAGCTTTAAAAAGGCAGAAAATCTCACATTAAGGCCAGGAGTCTAATCACCCCTGCTGGACGATAATGGGAGTAAAGCAATCTTTGTAAAAAAACTGAAACAATTCATCTACATTTCATTTGATAGCAGGGTAAAAAGAATGATTTGAAAATTAAATTCCATTGTTAAAAATTAATGCGATGATCAATATAGCTTCTAAAATAACATTTATAAATAATTTGTGTCAGAAGTATTAATCCGCTGTGCAGAGTAGCCCTTCATACGGGCATCATCTGAGATGATCCTCTGAGACCTTGATGAGAGGTAAATCAACATGGTAGCTTTATTAGGGGATGGTCAACACTATCTTTAGTTTTAAGAGTTAAGAGGGATTTTAAACTGCAATGCCAGCTTCCACTAACTGCTAAATGATTAAATATATATGATAAGTGTGGCTATATAAAACAAAAATAAATTAAAAAAAGAAAAAAATAATTTATTCAGATATTACTGGTGACCGTTTTCCTGTAGCTCACATACAAGGCACGAAAATGATAAAGAGAAACCTTCATTTTAAAGCACCTTTGGTGTTACTGGGAGGTACTTTGGTGAAACAAAGTAAAATAAAAAGTTCAAAAGCCAAAGTAGCTTATAAACCAAACCCCAGTTTTAGTGTATTCACAACATAGAATGCACCCAGCACTCTCATGCCAGTGATTAAAAACATGGCCTTCAAGATTTTTGTAAGAATGCAGACATATGAAGCCAGGCTATAAGCTCTTTCGATTGCAGTTTCGATGCGTCTCCCTGTGTGGTGCCGGCGAAGGTGGGACATTGTCCTTAGTTGCTCAGTGTTTTTGGCAAGCTGGTGCAGAAAATGGACACAGTGTTGGAGATATGTCTGAGAAGTTCATCACATGTAAGCGTACATGGAGGACCAGAGGTGGTGTGTGTGTGTGTACGTGTGTACAGTATGTGACTGTTTGCTTTGAGGGTGTGTTTGTCTTTGAGCACAGGCTGCTGAGAGGAAAGGCTCAGGTGTGGGTGTGTATGAGGAAGCAGCATGCAAGCAGCGAGTCCTCGCTAGGGAATAGGTTTAGCGTCCAGGCGCAGCCAGTGGAGCCCCTGCCGTGTGTAACGCACCAGTTCTGTCATGCTGCTGGTGTTGAAGATCAGAGGACCCATCACTTTGTCCAGCTCTGAGAAGAAGTCTGAGAAATAAAAGATGACTAGTTAATAACTGACCCATGAATTATCAGACAGTAACTCGTTATTAGCAGTATTCTATTTTAAATGTTTATAAAAATAGACATACCGAGCAAATTTCCACAATTTGCCATATTTGAGGAGTTCCAGCTGAACAATAAATTGCTTTAGCATATTGTGGATGGGATGTGAAAATAATACTTAA
>JAPMNP010719917.1:2762-13999 GCA_029874935.1 Atherina boyeri | reverse complement strand
CAAATCTAAAATTATTCGCTTAAGAGAATGTGTAAGATTATTAGTGGAGGTCGTAATACACCAATGATAACACATTTATAAAGGCAGATATTGATTTTAGCCAGTGAACAACAGAAAATGTTACACAATGTCCCTTTAAGAAGTGGAGTCTGCTCTGCCCTTTCCTCTAGATGCTTCAGTGTTGCATTTCCAGTCAAGTCAGTTGTCCGGCAGAACTCCAAGGTACCTGTATTCCTCCACCTCCCCCAGGGTGTAAACAGACCTTTGTTTTTTCCTGTTCCTCCTGAAGTCAACAAGGATCTCTTTTGTTTTGTGTTTAAGATGAGCTGATTGTTACCGCACCATCTCACTCAGAGTTGTATTGGAAGTCTGAGGTGAACAGTGTGAAGAGGAACGGTGAGAGTAGTTTATAGTGGTGCTCCAGCGCTGCTGACCAACATCTCAGACTCAACCTTTCAGTCCCATAAACTGTGGTGTTTGTTAGGTAGTCATAAAGCTGGATGGTTGTGGAGAACCTCATAACAAGAGCTGCTGAATTGTATTAAAAGGAGTGAAAAAACAAAACAAAAAAAAACAACAAAAACCATGATCCTCAGTTCTGCTAGATTTGTCAGGAGAGTGGACTCTGAAACCGGTAGACAGCATCTTGATTTGTAGAATAAGGCATCAGCTATGTTATAAGACTAATAGAGGGATAAATAAATGCTTCCTTTATTTAGGGGTTCGATTACTAATCCTAACGTTAGCTTTTTACAAAACCATGCAAACACAACTTTGCAGAAATCCAAAGCAAGATTAAATCTTAACACATAAAAACATATTCATGAGTGTTTCATAGGAGTAATCTTTATTTGAGCTTCCAGGCCTTTACTTAAAGAAACACAGAAGCACCAAGCCAGTCCTTTATATGCTTACAGTATGTACACACAGTCTCACACACACACACACACACACTTCTTAGTCATCAGTTACAGGTGATTTTAGACAAGGACAAAGAGGCCTTATCGCTACTTTAAATGGAAGAGAGGACAAACCTTTGGGCACTTAAATAAATAGACAAAACATATTTTATATGCAAATTAAATACATGAGAGGAAAAAAAAACAAACTCTTCATTGAGAGATTCAAGAATGGACAGTGAAATCACCTGTACCTTATTACAGCCACATAGTACATTCTAGATTGAGGTACTTTAAGGTCCTATGGTGTTCATCTGGCTGTGCAACAATATGTAACCAGCTATGAGCTATGTCAAGTTCATACAAGTGCAGATACAACTCGGATGTATTAAATCACTGCAGAAGTTGTCTTACAGGGGGTAAAACCAATATACCCACAATAAAACTTCTGATATTTGGTGAAGAACAAGCATTTACGTTTTCTAAATTGGATTAAATTGTGAGGTGCTTTAAAAATCCCTGTAAAAATGAGAATTCTCAGCAGGAAATGCCAAATGAAAAAAAAGAAGAAAAAGAAATTGGGTTGAAACATGTTCATTGTAATCTTCACATTGACAACATGAGGAATACAAACATAAAACAGAAGATCTCCAAAAGGCCTATGCTGGATCGCACAGCTTCATATTTGTATGTACACAATTCAAGGGTCTAAAATGTCTGCCGAGGTTTCTAGTGGTCCAGAGATTTTCCCTCAAGCACCAACTGGATCTCTTTAGCATCCAAAGTTTCATATTGTAGCAATGCGTCCGCTAGCTTCTCGTGCTCCTTACTGTAAGTCTTCAGCAGGTTTTTTGCACGGTCGTATGAGTCCTGCAGAAACCATTTTTTTTTTAAAAAAGAAGAAAAAAAAAAGAAAAAAGAAGAAGAATCAGAAATTGACCAGAGGAATTTCTTTTTCTTTTTTTTAAATATCCACATTAGCAAAGAGGGAAATCTCACCTTCAGTAACACTCTGACCTCCTGTTCAATAGCAGCTTGTGTCTCAGGGCTTTGCTTTGTTACATCTCCATAGGTCATGACGCCGAGCTGCAACCAAAACACAAATTACACCCTTCAGCTGAGTTTACAATAAGACCTTCACATGCATTTACCTGAGCTCAATACACACTGTGGGTGGGTGACTTCAGATAGAGTTACAAAGCACTTTTCTTGGCTGTAATTATGTAGTCAGGACAGCAGCTTTCTTTTCCCAAGCTGGGCCTCCATCAGTGTTTTCTTACATGTACTATAAAGTTTTGCAGTTTTCAGAGGAATAATTTCATGTATGAAAACATCTTTTTCAAACTGGCTGTAAGACAGTAGTTTATTGAGACGCATCTTGAGTTACAGCCATGAGAAGAGCCCGTCAAATTCTTTAACTTTGAATTAATAATTTCTTTATGATTTAACATTAAAGGAAAAGAGAGTGCTGCCCAGAGTTCCTTCCAGCTCATATCCAGGCGACTTAGAGGGATAAAAATGAATACAGGAGGGTGAGCAGCCAGGTGGAGGACTATATCTCACTAGAGGCTTTTTTCCCATATAAGCAGGTGCAAACTTTCAGCCTTCATCAGGTTGTCCATATTTATCAGACCCGGATGAAACAGATGTTCACTGGTGAAGTTGTATTTTTACATTATAGGTCCTTCTTTATCTTCATGTTTTCCTTCCAGATTAGCAAAGTGTTCAGAAACCCCCCCCAAAAAACACTGAATGTAAAACCAATTTGATTATTTGACCACTCAACGAGCAGAACCTCCCATTTTACCTTTTTCCAATTTGCACACACTTGATTCCTCCCCTTTAAAGCTGTGGCAAAGCAAATGTTTACCATTAATTCTATTCTTAAAGTGTCTTTTCTGATGTAAAAAATGTGAACTTTTCCCTGCTTATGGCTCCTCTGGCAAGCATTACTCTCCTGAAATCTACATTTTAAAAATTGTGGCATTCTTCAAAAAATTTGGTTGTGAGGAAATTCTGCATCACAGGCAGGAGGACGAGAAGAAGAGGGGGAGTTGAGTATCCTGTTGGTTTTATTTAGTTTATAATGGATGTACTGCCACCTTCTGACAACATTATGCTGAGTACTTGGTTCTCACCAAGGCATTTCAATAAATCATGCTGCTAGATTTAGTTATGTTTCTTTGTTGCAGTCAAACTGAAATCAGCTACAAAAGGTTACGCATATAAGTCACTCCTAATTAATAACTTGGTGTGAGGAAAGAAAAGATTTTTTTGTAAAATTAAGTCAAACAGAAAGATATTCAGTCTATACCCAAGATTACTCCCTACACTTAGTGTAGAAGTTATCTGCATGATCATTGATAACTTACCTTGGCACTCATGCCGAACCTTGTAACCATCATTTTTGCTATTTTGGTCGCACCGTCAAAGTCGCTGGAGGCTCCTTAAATGCACAACAGAAGGAGAAAATTAACTAAAACTCTAATACGTTCAGTAAACAAAAAGTTGACAGATCTAGTATTTAGTGAAACAAACTGCTTTTTTAAAAACATATTTCATATTTATTTTATGTTACATAATCATTTCTGCAGCATCATGATAAATACAAAATCCTGTTCCTCTGAAGATCGTACCAGTGGTAATGTTGTCGTCCCCGAAGATGAGCTCCTCTGCTACTCGACCCCCCATGCTGACGTCCATCTGGGCCAGAAGCTGGGCTCGGGTCTCACTCCAGCGATCGTTCTCTGGTAGCATGGACACCTTGGCAACAAACATACAGATCAGTTTCATAACCTGATCATGAAAATGATGAGTGAATCATGTCTTTTTGTGGAAGGACCTACATGGCCCAGAGTTGGTCCCCGAGGCATGATCGTAGCCTTATTGATGGGCATTGCATCTTTGGTGTAATAGGCGACGATGGCATGGCCGGACTCGTGGTACGCTGTAATGGTCTTATTCTTCTGGTCTATTTCAATGCTCCGCCTCTCAGGACCTGATGGGAAAAAGAGGAACAGAAAAAAATGAAGAGCTTTCTGTTGTCTTACTGGGATTCCTCTAGCCACCTGTTTTGTCCCATGCGATGCGTAATAAAGCCGCTGATCTGAGCATGAGCACAAACAATAATGTGAACTCACCCATGAGTATCTTGTCCTTGGCGAACTCCAGGTCCTTCATTGTGACCATCTCTTTCCCGTCCACTGCCGCCTTCAGGGCTGCCTGGTTGACCAGGTTCTCGAGTTCTGCTCCTGAGAATCCCACAGTGCCTCGGGCGATAATCTCTGCTTCAACGGCTGTGAAAGAACAAAAAGGTGAAGAACAGAGTGGTTTTTAAAGAGTTAACCAACAAAGGTGTCCTTTTAGGTCGAGTAAAGTCTAATGGACTAATTATTAGATGGAAATATTATTTACTATGGTGCAAGGGGGACTTACCAGTGTCCATTTTGATTTTGGAGAGGTACCAATTGAGAATTTCTGTGCGTCCTTTCACATCGGGACGAGGGACAGTCACCTGCATGTCGAACCTCCCAGGCCTCACCAGGGCACTGAAAAGTAAGAGAAACACAGCTGCAATCAAGATTCAAGTTCCTCTATCTTTCTTGGTTTGAAAATATCGTAAATATAGGAAATATACATTTAAGCTAAACAGCATAACACATCTACGTAGTACTCTTTAAGAGGTTGAGAAACTAACCGGTGAATAACTTATTACTCAAAATAAGTATTTTAGTTTTAATAAACTGTACATACAAGATATATTTAGATTTAGAATAATAATAAACTGTAAATAGAAGATATAACTAGATTCAGAATAAAGTCATATGGATTAAAAAGAAGATCAGAAGACAAATGCTGCACATATTGCACACATTTCTGATACGTTTCACCATATAAACCTGTTCCCTCAGAAAAAACATTTCCACTAAAATAAGCCAATTGAAGCATTTATTCGACTGAAATGAGAACGTACTTATCCAAAGCCTCTGCAAAGTTTGTAGCCCCGATAACGATGACGCCTTCATTTGGTTTAAATCTGCAAAACGTCAAAACATTTTCCATTTTAAAGAGAACATTCACAGCAAAACTGAATAATTCACATCATTGTGTCTAAACTAAACTGACCCGTCCATTTCAGCCAGCAGCTGGTTGATGGTTTGTCTGGAGTACGGATGCATAGGAGACTCGATCCTCTTTCCACCAACGCTGTCCAACTCATCAATAAATATAACACAGGGAGCATTTGCTTTTGCCTCTTCTGCAAAACACAAGCAGGAGAAACTGTAGTCGGAATCATCTTCAACTGGTGGCTCATATTTTTCCATCATATCCTGAGATCTTACTGAAGAGGTTCCTGATTCTGCTGGCACCAACACCCACAAACATCTCGTCAAACTCTGATCCAGAGGCGTAGTAGAACGGCACATCGGCCTCCCCGGCTACAGCTCGTGCCAACAGAGTCTTTCCTGTGCCTGGCGGACCAATCAGGAGGATCCCTGAAAAGACCGAAGATGACATAAAAATAGCCGAATATTCTATTCAAAGAATAAGAAAAAAAAAGAAAAGAGAAAACTAAATAAGTAATAATACCTTTAGGCAGCTTTCCACCTAAAACAGTGAATTTCTGTGGATTCTTGAGAAACTCAACAACATCCTGTAATTCATTCTTTGCCTCTTCCACGCCTTTAACATGATCAAATGTCACATTCTTCATCTGGACGGGGTCCACAGCAGAGTCGAGACCAGATGTGGTGCGAAACCTCACTGTGAAATCCCAAAACAAACTTCTCAGCAACATATTTCTTCAGAGTCTCATGACAGATAAAATAACTGCCGGTTTACTTTATGCTTAGAGCTCAACACATTTATGCTGCTTCTCCACAATTACTGCTTGTAGCTCTTCATTTAGCTCCAATGTAGTCATGAGAATATCAGAATATATATATATAATGTTAGTACAAAGTAGTATGACCCAAAATAACCACTCTACATGCACACTATTGCAAGCATGTCATGTATCATCTACATCTTAAGTTGCTAATAGCACACAAAAACATATTGTATTAAAAATGGTTTACAATTAATTTTATTTTTTTGTTGGAGATACCAACAGGTTTTGCTGTAAGTGCAGTGTGCATGTAGAGTTTAGTTTCCATTTATAAATGTACAAAAGAAAGAAAACTGAAACAAACCAGCATCAGAAAAGGAGCCTTTACCAGAGAGAAACGGGGTTCTTGATAGGCCATAAATGCCAATAAGTAGGAGGACCAGCAGGATCAGCCTGGTTCTCCTCAGAGAGTCTGTCAAAACAAACAGATGATGAGTTTTATCCATATTCAATTCAGAACTCACACCTGAACAAAATATGGTGCAGCTGTTGCGATCAATCAATAGATATCAAGTAGTCATTTTCTGTCTAGATCAGTGGTTCCCAACCCATAAAAGGAAGCACCACAGATCACGAGGGGTTGTGAGATTAATACAATTTACAAACATCTTGATGGATTTACTGAATAATCAAAAGTCTGAAAGGATGTGGCACATCAACCACAGCAGTTACAGATAGTTAAGCAAGTTTTATTAGCAAGCTGTGTTATATCAAATAGCAGAAAAAAAGAACACATCAACAAACTGATTAAAATCTCACACCTAGAAGACATATTTATATGCCTTTTCACAATGACACCAACCATTTCATTCCTAAAAACAAGTGCCAAAACTATTTCCACAGCAGATAAAACACTCTCAGTAGTATGTGGCTTTACTCTGTATATGAACATGCTTTGGTAAGAAATATTTTTTATGCCAACAACATGCTCAATGAATCATGACATTTCAAGCCTCAAAGACGTGGAACAACTCAGTGGTGAAAATAAGCTGGATCACCCCAGTGTCACAGAAATACTTCCAGGAGAGCTTGTACAAAAGATTTTGGATCAGACAAACATGCAATTCCAAGAGACTTCTGCTCCTTATAGCAATAAAAGCAAAAGCCTGTTTCAGGCCACCACAAACATCACACTCATACCAAATATACCCTCATGGTGGCTGTTTGCTTTTTTGTATTAAAAAGGAGTAAGTTTGACTGATATGGATGCAAACACAATTGGGAAAGGTTTCCAGTTAAAAAGGTTGGTCACAACCGTTCTGGGAGAACACTAAGCCTACAATCACACTGTAGGTCTTAATGCTCAATGCAGATTTTTCCCTGTGGTTGTTCATACTAGAATACAAATGCATTGGTAAATATGGATGCTACACTTATTAGCACGCATGTATCAATTATGAAATTGTTGTGCAGTCGGAGCAGTCAAAATTATCATACAGTGTTCTTCCGTCTAGTGTTTACTTTCCATCTTGCCACGTTCTGTCTCTTCCAGTGAAGATTTATGACGTTCGTCTTAATTCAGTGATGCAAAAGTTGGATTTAAAATCAACATGACTGTTCTGAAGCTTTGAAAAACATCAGATATTTTACATCTGATTTATATGAAAGTGTACTGGGTCATATTTGGAAAAAAAAAAAAAAAAGGGATTTGTGCTGTTTGTCAAAATGTTTTTTTCTCAAAAATCCAAAAACTAGATGCAGGTCACATATGTGCAAAACTACATCATATTTGAGCTAACTTTGCCAGCAGAGTAAAAGTAGCTTAAACTGTCTTTAGGCAATGCAAGGCAGGTTTATTTCTGTAACACTTTTTAAGTACAAGGTAACTCAAAGCGCTTTACAGAAAAACTTTGAGCATCACAGCGGGTGCAGCAGAAGCATTGACAAGTACATTAAAAAGGACAACATGCCTTGTGTTCTCTGAGTAAATGCCTGGGACCTCATGAATCCCTCAGTGAACCCAGTCTTGAAAGCTTCCTGCTGATTTTCTGGAAGGTTCTTTTGTTTTATCACTTGGTCCAGTGAATGAGCCTCAGCACCTTTTTCCCTCATGAGCAAACCCTGTGAGGAACACAAAATCAGAAGAAGTCTAAAACGTCTGCAGATTCAAATTAATCCACTCATTCCAACCTTTGTATGAAACTGTACAGTAGGTGAGAAATAAAAACTAATAATACTGTAAACAAATGAGGTTGAATAACAAGATGGTGTACGTGATTATTAACAGTCTATGTTTCCAGAAAAAAAACCCTGTACCTTCATGAAAGCTGGTGTGTAGGCCTCAGATTCCACTGGACCATCATAACCAGAGTCCACTCGTTTGGGTTTGGTTCTAAACGTTTTAAAACCCCGACTCTGGACCCACACTACAAGAACAAAGACAAAAAGGAAAAATTGTGATGCTACGTTTGAGGCTTACTCAGAGTAGGCAGATGTTCAACATCAGTTTCTTACCTGGTAAAAACTGTAGCTCCGAGCAAACGTCTCTAAGAGGGCTGTGGTATTGTCTGTGGAACAGCGGTGAGCCGAAACCCGCCAATTTTCTCTGTGAAAAGCCTTCACGAAAAATAGTACAGAGAAATTTAAGATTTGTTTCATAAAATGACAAACCCAAGAGATGAACGCTTCAGAGGTGAGATGCTCACCATGCTTGTTGTGAAAAAAGCTGTCTGCGGAAACGTGACTTGTCCTCCACGTTGGTGGAACAGTGGGAGGCTGCTCTGGTCCCGGTATGGGTAGTAATCTGTTGACCAGCTCGTCCAGCTGACTCACACAGACGTCTGACAGGCCCAGATCTCGCAGACTCACACTTGGCTAAACAGAAAAGAACAGCAAGAGCAGTCCGTTTTACACCCTCCTTTTTTAAAATCTACTGTATAATCAAATATGGGATGACGAAATAGTTTGTACATGAAATAGCCCACTTGTCATATACCGGTCAGCAGAAGAATAAACTTGTAGGCTACTGTAATAAATAAAAAACTGCTAAATGTAATAAAACCAAAGTATTTTAATGTCTGATCTGCGCATGCTCCAGAATCAAGCATAATGTGCAAGTATGACAGATAAACTCAAACATGCCATGTTAGAACTTTTTTCCTGCTTGATACAAAAGTGAAAACTTGAACAGTTCTCCGACTGGTCTATAGGAGAAGTTTGCCTAAGATAACACAATTTGTTTTCAATAGTAAGTTAATACAAATACACAAAAGAAGGGAGATTATAGCTGCAAAATGAAACACAAATGCAGGAATATTTTGGCTAGAAAACAGATGACTATCAAAACAGGTATTTTCTAAGCAATGTGTTAGAGTTCAACCATAACATTAATTATTTGTTGACTCATAAAAATTGGCCCAACATAGCTGTGTATCACAGGTGCAAGAATAACAATAATGACGTTGCATGTAAGAGTTGAACCAGAAATGATTTAAGGGTGTTATACCAATACATAAAAGTTGTGACAAGTTGAATGGCGTACTGTAACACCAAATTTTCTATTCTCAAATCACTTTAAATGAATAGACCCAGAGACCATCAGAGCTTTTTAAACCAAAACTTTTGTTTTACTGATCACCTAAAAAAAACCAAATACATCTATTGTCTACTTCTGTAATTCCCATTTTCTCAAATCTCAATATACATTGCAAAAAAATAATATCTCATTACATCAAGAGTCCAAATTTTTTTCCAAGATCAACTTGTGTGTAACCAAGTAAGTAAGCATTAGGGATGTCAGGATTTTACAATTAAATCACTGGTAATAAACTTCACGATTTATCAATGAGAAAGCTCCCTCAATATCGACACTTTCCATAAAGGATCAGTGCAACTCACCCATAGAATGAAAACAAAGTCAATCATCAACGTGTTACCGGTTGTGTTTCTTTGTTTTCATTCCATGAGGTGTGTTAAGAAAGTTTGGCAGAGAAGAGTTACCCCGTCCAAACAAACAGATTAAGTCATCCTTGTTGGATTTCTTTGGTTATGAAAACATAAAAAAGGACCAAGGTGTCATTGTAGAGGATGGCTCACCAGCCTGTAAAGCATCACATAATAAAAAGTGCCAGTGAAAGGAGGAAATACATAAAAAATGTTTAACCCCTTCCACCAACGACAAGCTTAGTTTATTTTCACTGTTCCAAAATTAAAAATTATATTAATTAATATAAATCTATGCATCTTTAGAACAGCAGCAATGATGCTAAAGGGCAGCTGGAAGTCTTAATATTGCTAGATGGTTTTCCCTGTGTTTCTAACTATTCATTTTCAAAAGAAATGTTCAAAATAATTTTTGGTTACTTTACTTTGTTGATATATCACTGTGGCATCAAAAGATAAATAAAACTTAAAAACTTATATAGGAGTTTTCATGTGCATTTACACATTTACCGTGTTGAGAAATAAAGTTAAAAGTTAATAAAGTTAAGTCTAAATTAATCAACGCAGAATAATCATGACAGTTTCTCTGACACCAACTGTGAAAAGACAACCTATAACCATGACATCCCTAGTAAGCATCATGCATTTGTAGCATCTCTCTCTTACCTCTTTCAGGTATTTAGTGTGCTCTGGAGTGAAGTCTTTGTGAAGAGTCTGGACTGAAGCTGTAGCAGAGTTCTTCAGAGAGTGCAGGGCATTGATAACCTGGCCGAGAGGCACTATCATCTGGGAAGGACAATATAAACAGGAGAGTCAAGAATAGTTTTGTAACTACATTGTGACATGAATAACCTTGACATTCATACACACTTGTAACACCTACATTAATAAAAGTTATGGAAAAAAGGGAAAAAGATAGAAAAAAAGAAAAAAAATGAGTCAGCTTTGTTGGGTTTAAACTGGGTCTTCCAAACAGGACAGTGTGTCAGGATTATGTCAGCGTTCTTCAGGTTGAGTTTATACTCTTCTCCGCATGCGTCTGACAGCATCGGGTTATATAACCTAGAAACTAGACTTTTGTGATAGGGTTAGCCCCTCAGAAAATATGACTTGAACAAGGCTCGTCTCAAACATTCTCTATCATTCAGTCAAAACCATAAAATCAAATTGTGTTGCTGTCCAATGCTCTGATATAAGATGACGTGACGTAAGCATGGGCTGATAAATGTTGACTTGGGTAAATGCTAGCATTAGCCACGCTGAGTTGTCATTGACCAAAACAAAAGTCATAACCAAACTCAACACAAACCTAACTCTTTAATATAGCTAATCATATAATCCTTCGCAGGAAACACTATATTTTCAACTGAAAGACAAAAGAATAGGTTGACGAACTCACATCAGCTAGCTAAATCATCAGCTTACCTGCTGAGGCTGAAACGCCGTCGACAGCGAAAACATTTTGGCCTAAAGATGATTGAAAATTCGTATTTAGAGGGTTAGTGTGTGAAGACTGACCCTCTATTAAACCTCAATGAGCACGTCCTCCTCGGAGGGATGTCCTTTTG
>JAPMNP010719902.1:0-22520 GCA_029874935.1 Atherina boyeri | reverse complement strand
TAAGGACCTTAAAAAACATATTTTAAAAAACGGTTGTCTCGGGGACATTCGGACCCCCCCTTCCTACTAGACTAAAATGTTCAATAAAAATACTCCAAAAAGAGCTTTAGATACATTCCCAATTATTATCATCATTCATCTATAGCGTTATATGTGTTGTTTGTATAATAAGATGGAGATGTTACTTTATTAAACAAGGTTCATAATTAAGAGGATATGAGAAAGGTGTCGTCACAGGATGAACTCCCTCTACTGTCCTCATATTCATGCACACGAAACACAGTTGGTTCAACAAGATAGATGTAATAAAGCATCTCTGAAAGCTGCAGCTGCATGACAAAATAATCTCCTTTCTTTCATAAAGGATCCTGTTTCTTTTGTTAAAGGAGATACTACAGACAGCACAGAAGTTCCTTTACTTAGTAGCTGAAGAATTTTTCCAGCTGTTATGATAGTTGCTATGCTGTAACGTCTGGGTCATTTCACTCAGTTAGGAACCCTCATAAGAGTAGGATTTTTGACCAGGCACCTCAGCAAAAACTACAAACACATACAGTACAAATTCAAATCATCAGTTTCTGACAATTTTACCCGAGGGACTGGATAAAACTATACATGCAAACTACTTATCCATCTTCTTTGTTCACAGGTACTTCCGAAGTTGTCATCATCTATCACACATGAAGTGGACAGCATCCTGGGGAACAAGCCCTACAGTAAAAAAGACTACCGCTCCTAACGCGCGGCATGGCCCCGCCCGGCAGGGCTGCACCCGGCCAGCAGCCGCAGCGCCACCTTTGCCTGATCCTCTGTTTGCTTGAGCTTTTACTGAGTGAGACCCTGGCGCATGAGTCTGGCCACACCACGGCCACGCAGGGCACCTCATTTAGAGTTACAGGGATAAGAAAAGAAAAGGGGAGAAAAAAAAGAAATACAATCACCTCTACAGTACAAGACGGGATTAACAAAGAAAGTCAAAAGTGGAAGAAAGGTTAGGGACATGCGCTCATACGTAATCAGTTATACATTCAATTCAGCTGAACGTATTTTAAAACCACAGAGAAAAAATTAGAAAAAATATCTTTAAAAAAAAAAAAAAAAAAGCACACGCTTGCTTGGCTGCCAGACTTCTGTTTTTTTTTCTAAGTTTATTTTTTTATTTTCTTTTTTAAAATAAAACAAAAAACAAATGCAAATACAAGGTAGATTAATTTCATACTGTATGAGTATATGAGAACTACTGTTGCACATGTACCATAGCCATGCGTTTGTTCCAGAGACGTTCTGTTTACAAACACTTGTGTACTGTAAAAGTCCGTCAAGGTTTCTCTGAAAGAAAGTTTCTGTGTTTGACATTACCGGCCCTCTTGTGGGCTTCAACAATCAGCACTTTAGTACTGTCAGTAAAGGTGTTGGAGGGTAGTTTTAAAGAAGGGAGAGGATGGGTATTAATGTCGTCTTATCTCACAACCATTGCACTATAGAATCACGTCGCCTCTTGATAATTCCCCCTCTTCGTCCTCCTTCTGTGTCTTCACTGGCAGTGTGTCTGTCCAGCCTAAAACTCTGACGCTCCTGTTGTCCATGTGTGGCGCTGCAGCCCTGAACTCAACAGGAATGACTGCCCTCCGCAGGAGAAGCTTCTCCATCCTGACCAGTAAATCGTCTACTGTGATGGAGGTCAGGAGCTTAGGCTGATGTGTTAGGGCAACTTGTCTGCCACTGGAGAGATGAGCTGTTTATTCAATCCTCAAACAGCAGGAGTTGCAGCCATAGGGTCTTGCTTCACTGTGGTTCCCTGCGGCTATCCTCTGTTCTCCAGGCTGAGGATCGGCAGCATGGGGAGCAATCGACATCTCACAGAAACCACTCCTTTAATCAAGTTTGGTTTGAGTATTTTGCCTTATTTACAGTTACATTAAACTGTGCTTCAGGCTTACGGTGCAGGCGAGCAGCTCGACAGCTGCCTTTTGGCTCACATGTCCCCAGTAAATGCTAACTGGTGGAAGCGGTATTAGTTGCTCCCTTTCTAGAAGGAAGGAGTTGTGTGTCCAGTTAATCAGCGAGCGGCGGCAGCCCAGGGAACGAAGAAGGTGATTTCAGGTGTGTGTTGGTGGTCTGAAGGTTGTATTTACTCGTCTTTCGTCTCTTTAATGTGTAGACACTAGGGAGGACCAGTGACTTTTTTAAGGGTGGCTCAAGCCAAAGATCATCTTCCTCTTCTCTTTCAGCCGTCACACTCCAGTATTTCACTCTCACGTCTTGCAAGATTATAAAAGTCATCTTGAAGCATGTGCAGCTTGTTATCTATTTATGGTATGGACTTTACTCCATACAGTATATATCTTTACCCAACCAAGCTGTTATACTCGTTAACAAATATGTCCTTCATATACAGAATGCATAGTACGGCTAAGTGCTTTAGGATCGGTAAGGTTTGTTTCAGGCAGCACCCTGCCTGACATATCAAAAAGTATTATTGCAGACATTATGACGCCACCATGTACCATTCTTTGTCCTTTGGGTGCTCTCTTACTGTGATTAAAGCACAAGTGGATAGCATGTGATTCATCCTCTCAGCATGGACCTTCTTCACCCAGCCTACAGTACCTATGGGACAAGAAAGGTGATGCTTTTCAGCTTACTAACACATGTAGATATCAAATCTTTACTAACAGCTGATACTGTTGATTCTTAGCTTAAAGGGGGGGAAAAAAATAGTGCAGATCAAGAAAACTGCCTGAGATGTAGGAGCTTCTCAGCTAAAGTAGAGGGGATAATCAAAGTGAACGTCACTATGTGGGATTTTGTGTGGATGAGGTTTACAGTCTGCTTCGATCCTACTTGTATGTTATTTCTAGTAGCAGCAAAGTCCTTTACGGTGTTTGCTGTTAATCTTGTGCGTGTGTGTGTGTTTTGTGTGTGTCGGAACAGGACAACTAAACAAATCCCACACTTTAGCCTGTTGTGTTAGTTGATCCCTGTTTAAGTTTGATTTGCTGTGTCTTGTATGTCTGAGTAAATAAAATTGGCGCAAGCCGGCACTGTTTTGTCAAAATAAAGAGGGCGGAGGACGGACAAGAACATATAGTTAATAAGTCTGGAGTTTCTGTGTCTTGATATTTTCATCTGCAGGGAATGAAGAAGTCTGAGACTTGGAAGGAAGGTCTAATGTTTTGGAGACAAATGCTTATTTTCTTTCTTGCTGAGAATGAATGTGAGGTTGATGCCACATTAAAATCTGTCTGCTAAAGATGAGCACAGTACAGCTCAGCACAAGGACTGTAAACAGCTGGTTTGACTCTGTCCTACACGAACAAACTCCACCTGCCAGCATCTGTAACACTAATTAACACACCAGAACATGCCCCCCCATACGAAAAGAACATATATGAACAACTATTTGCAGTTTGAGTTTTTTTTCAAGATTCATTATTTGTCATGCAACCAGATTGTACTGTAAAACTCAATTAGAAATGTGGTCCTCTTTACAGTGTTCTACTCAAAAAACATAATTATATTGGAAAGAACAAATGATCAAGTCAGAATTGATGTGTTTTAAGTAACACAGAGAAATATCTTTATTTTATCATGATTTCGTTGGCTTTGAAATGAGTACATAAAAAGTCTATATTGTTCAGAAGTTAGAACAAAACTTTAAATCAATCCTTGCTATAACACAAGTTAATCAAAAACTGAATTGTTTTGTTTTTTTCAGAAACAGATTTTTAGTGAAGTGTTTTGGTAAAACGGAGATCAACAGCATGTTACTTCCAGTGAATGAGATCTGCAGATGGACCTCTGTTGACCATTGATTAGCTGCACCTTTCAAGTAGGGTTAATGAAACATTTAAGTAGCAACCAGCATGCATCATTTGATCATTTCGATCATTGCAATAAGACAATCCTGAATGGTTCCTTCTGTATGTGATTGTAAAGTACTCCTTAAAGTGTTTATGGGATTTCAGTCCCACATGTTTATCTCTGTCAAGCAAAATACAACCTGAACCTTAACAGTGATGACACACTGGAAGGATGCTCATCACAGCATCCCACTGCTTCCTGCTCGTTGTTATGGATGAAAACAGTGAAGAACCTTCGTTGTTTTGTGAATTTGTGAAAATCATGGTGAGAGTTTCGACGTGCTGTTGGACAGATTGTTTTTGGCATCCTGGTTCCAGTCTTTATGCTAAACTAATCCAGCAAACTGTATGTAACGTCATATTGAGCAGCCAGATGTAAGCGTGGCATCAATCCTCATCTGGCAAGAAATTCAATGGTGTGTATTTTGTGAGGCTGTTATTTCGCACCATGCTGACCTGTTCCATAAAGATCTTCGAAAAGGTTGATGCATACTGTAGGAATAACTTAGAGGTGGAGGCCTGTGAGTGTGAGTGAGTGTGTGTGAGTGTGTGGTGCCCTCACCTGTTCAGGAGAATTAATGCTTTAAGAGGGTCAAGTTTCATCATGTTTGCTCTGCTGACATTCTAATGACATGAAACAGACCCATAGAAATGAGCTTAGATGATACAGAGGATATATTTTTATGTTTTAACCTTTAATGCTGTAGAGAAAGTTTAAAAAAAAAAAACAACCTGTTTTTATTTTCTCCATCATGCTGCATTTTCCTGTCAGTATTGTATCAACTTTAAGACTGGCAAAAAAAAAATCTTTTCTTTTCTGCATTATGTATGAAATACGAGGAATGCTCGAATGCAGCAGTGTTCTGAATTCACTGAAGGAACAATATTGTGAGTCTGTACATACTCTGAACTTTGTACATATTTCTGGTTGTGATCACCTCTGCCTTTTCTCTTTTCATTTGGATTTTTCTTTTGCAGGCGTTGCTATCTGCACTGTGCTTGAATCAGAATTTTAGACAGTATGTACAGCTTCAATCTTCAGTGAAAATGAAATAATGATAAAAATAAGAATGGTAAACCAAACCTGATTGTGTTTGTCTTTATTTGGGACTTTTAGTGGGTTTGTCAGTTAAAAAAGGTTTCAAACTCATGGTGTGTTTCAAACATAAACAACCAAATGGTGAAATATAAATAAGCAATTTATACAGAAAATGTGTTCAAACAAAGAACATTAAGGTACCTAACCTGTGCTGAAGCTGCACGTGATCGCTAACGTTAGTCAAGACAAATGAGCGGCACTATGATAATCTGTACAGTAAAGCATTTTAGCACCATTAGACTGAGAGCCATACTTCATTTTGTTGAACCGACAAGAGTGAAACATTAAAATAATTTCCTAAACAGCCTCAGAGTCAGAAGTTTGATCAGATTCAGTCACACTGTGGAATGCATTAAACTACTACAGGTTACTCTATATACAAAAAGTCTGTTGAGGACAAAAACAATCAAACAAATGGGAAAGTGCAGTAAAAACAACCACAGTCTGTTGTTTTTGCACTGGATGTGGAAATATGGACATTCTTATCCTGAAGATTTCTTCTTCCACGGGTTGCCAGCAGCTCACTGTTCAAATCACTCTTTGGCACATGTCAATTTATTTATATAAAATGCAGCTTGGACACAAATTTGGAACTTGAGCTTCTCATCAGTGAGTCTGTTTCCATGAAGTTTTCCAGCTGATGCAGCTTCTTGTCAGAAGCTTTCACACACTTGGGTCCCTTCAGTGAAAACTTGCATGTCCTGTTCCAGCTTTAGTTTTCCAGCTACGTGGAGCTGCTATAATGAGTTGTCATGTTGCGAGTTCCCTCTGCTGCTCTCAGGGCTGTACCTTGGAGGTCCTCCTAAAGGAAACAAAGGGATGAGTCGTGCTCAGCATGCGCACAACGATCATATTCGATCAGAACACACACCACAGCGATGCAAAGTGCAGCGGTTGCAGTTCTGCCCCACAAAGACAGTAACAGAACACTGTCAGCACTTTTTCTAGTTATTTACTCTCATTTCACCAAGTCAGCGAGAATGCCTGCTTGCTTCTGACTCGAGGGAGCAAAAGGATGTCACCTGCCGTCACCGTGGATGTAGTCATGAGGCGAGTGTCGGGCACAGTGTGTTTTAGTCTCTACTGTACCTTCCTGACAGGAGAGCCCGATCCAGCTGTGCAGGCAGCGACAGCGGCCGCTGCGCCGGTCACACTGCGCCCCGTTCTCACACGAGCAGGTCTCTGCACAGTCAGGCCCGTAGCGATCGCCTCTACAGTCTGACAAAACACGAGTATAACAATTACAGAGGTGAATGTCATTAAAATGGCAGGTCATCAGATGGAGGATGTAACTTCTCCAGTCTGAAGTTAATTTAATCCATAACTGTATCCATGGAGAAATTTTAGTTATATAATACTTGATCTGTTCAGTGGGAAATGACGGCTTTAGTTACAGCTTATATTACAGATCCAAAGTGATACACAAACCACATCCCATAATTATATGGAGCACATCATATTAAATAAAATGATAAAAGTAACTATTCACAGTGATGTACAGTTATATAAGCCTACAGTATAATTTGGTTGCTATCAGAACAACATTTATTAAAACGACTAGGAGGTCAAATCAGGAACTGACTTCTGCAGGTTTAATTCACTCCTGAAAAATGTACTTACCTTTTAATTAACAGAAGAGTTGTGCCTTAATTTTTGTTTCTTTCTATTCCATATTCTGAAGTTCAGATAGCACTGCTGTTTTCTTATTATCCTGACGTGATAACACAAAATATTCTGGGAACAATTAGTTGAATTTGAAAATGATTATCTGCTTAATTTGGCCACATCTGAATTTTACTGTCGAAACAGTTGGGGAAGATCCGTGAATGTTTGCTTTTTTTTTCTGCTGTTAAATTATCAGAACTGAAAATGTCTGGTAATCTGCAAAGATGAGAGGCTGAACTACTTCCACCTCTCTGCTTCAGCCAGCAGCAGTATAACGGCAGACATAACCGCTGAAGACATCTGACATTTTCAGCTTCAATCGGTTGTTTAGATTCCATTTATGTATGCTGGCATAGCACAACTGATGTCTGATTACCATAGCAAGAGTTTTCTGGTTGTAACAAAACAAATCCACATTTTATGAGATAAAAAAAACAAAAGATAACATTTAAAAAGTGCAGTTACAAACATGGCCATTTTTTATGCTCGTGATACTATTAAACTAGACTTACAATTTTACAAACATTTTAAATAAACAGTTGTCTTAATGTTTTAATCCCATATGTACAAAAGTGGTAAATTCATGTCTGCTATTATGACCAATTTTCCAAGTAAAGTTTCTTTAAAGGATTTGTGAGACGTACATAAAACTAGGTTAATAGAAAACATCAACTTATCAAGTATTACATTTTGAATTATTGCATTTTTGAAAAAATATATAACCTTTTTAAATGTGTGTTTTGGGTCATGATTACAACTGTGTCGCAGCACTGTGTGTGTAAAAAGGTCAAATATCCAGAAAACCTAAAGATTCAATGCTTCAGACTCATTTTCATTAATTCAAGTTTCTTCACCTCTGTGTTTTAGAAGGTTTTCCACCACTGTAAATCTTGTTGTTCGAGATCAGTTATAATCCAGTGGAAAAGTGTCCTTCATAAGATGAAATCAAATTAAGCTCAGTAAAATCCTGTGTTTGAGAAGGGATCAAAGATTACCGATATCACATCGGGGTCCAGTCTTTCCCGAGGGGCAGAGGCATCTCCCTGTTGCAGGATCACATGCAGCTTCGTCTTCACAGTCGCACACCTTGGCACAGCCTTGACCGTAGCTGCCCTGCTCGCACACTTGGAGAGATGAAAAAACATTTTTAAAGGGGACGAATTCGACAAAAACACAATGCCCATAATCCTATTATTGCTCATTATATTTTTCGGGAGGGGATGAGAAGATATGACTGACCTCTGTGACAGCGGGCTCCATGATATCCTGGAGGACAGATGCACTGGCCTGACACGGGGTGACAGGAGGCACCATTCATACAGTCACACTGCAGCTGGCACAGCGGGCCATAGAGACCAGGAGGGCAGGCTGTGGGGAGAACATTTAAAATCAACCTTTAATGAGCTTGAAAACAAGCTCAATTCATAACTGATAATAAACTCAGGCATTTAACTTTGAATCGCTGTAAGACAAAGGTCAGAGTGAAGGCCCTGAGAGGTAATACTGTTTAAAAACACAGCTGAATGCTGAACCACAATGAGTTATTTTAAATACAGATTAAAATGTGGCACTGAATATCTGATCAGACTTCTAATATTCAACTACCCACATTCAGCCATAATGACTAAACTAAAATTTATTGTCTAAACTATAGTTTCTACAAGTGGAATCAGGTTAATTTAAGTCTACATATTGGCATGCTCTATAATAATGAACTGTAAAACTAGTGAGCGAGTGATAAATCTTTTTAAAAAAAACAAACATTAAAATGAAAGCTTATGATTCATCCCACATCAACAGCTGACCTCACCAAGTAAACAATATAAAAGTTATGATTTGGACATTATTTGGCAATATTTCTGTAAGACTGTTTAAATGACATATGAGATATATAGCATTGATGGCGTCATCAATCTGTGTTGGATGTGCTGGTGGTGGATGGAATCAGCAGAAAATATCACTTTTAATTATGTTTAAGCTCACAAAAAAACCCAAACTAAAACTATTGTAGCTGTTATCAATCCATAAATAGCATGATGTTTGCTTAGCTTGAGGAAAGTCTCCATATTGTCACTCACTGCTGTTTGTCAGAAGAGAAGCTGGACATCTACACCAAGTCATTGTGTTTGTCATAACCCAGCTTCAACCCAGAGGCTGCTGGACTGGTGAACTCTGTCCCTGTTAATGCACTTTTGACCCAGGCTGCTCTGTGTTTGACAGCGCTGTTTTTAACATGCTGCTTAGCCTTTAATTCACTGCACTACTGTTTATCTACATGTTTCATTGTTTTTTATTCCTATTTATTGTAATTAGCCAGATTTACTGTTCATTTCTGGTCCAAGTTATAATTTGTTTTATGTGTAAGCATACTATTGACAATAAAACCAACCTTGGATTGAGTGATAAACTCGTAGATGGGAGCAGCTGAAAATACAGATAAATGATCAGACAGCAGAAGCCTTACTAATGTGACTGAAACAGTTCACCCTTGCTATGTGTTGAAAGCAATACGCATGTTAGATGTGCAGCATGGTAAGTCAGACCTGGGTAGATTTTCTTCCCTAAATATTACAGAAAAGCACCCGGTGGGTAAATCTCACATGGCATCAACACACTCAGTTGCTACGAAATGAAAGGCAAACGGTGCTTGTGTGAAAGAGTGAAAAGTCACAAGACTTTTTGTAAAATTGAAATATATATAATTTCCCAAAGCAACTTGGTCCTTTAGATTGTAACAAACTGTCTTAAACGTGAATAAACAATCTGTTTGCAGTAACAGTAATTATTTGGGTAAAAAGATTGAGGCCAAATAAATCCATGAGTACATGATTAAGAGATCTCTCTCTCTTCATAAAGGATTTCTCTACAGCTGCCTCTAGTGGTTTCTGGCATTATTTACATCTTCATGACTTGAACTGGCTTTACTTCATGCAAAACTGAGTCATGCTCTCCATTTTGGAAGCAAACAAAGAACATAAGACCCTGAATTAAACATACGGCTCTTCCGAAGAATTTACAGCAGCGGGATGTTGCTGCGGTGTCCACATTCATCTGAATCACAACACATCAGCCAGTTCGACTGTGTGACTCACTGATGTGTTTCTGTGTAAAAGCGGAAGCCTGTGGGACACAGGAGTGTATGACGGTGGGGAATGTTCATACAGACCAAAGCCAGATTTGTAATAATAATAAAGTTCTCACCATGTTCACAGAGATGTCCGTAGAAACCTGCTCCACACTGACACGTCCCCATCACTCTGTCACAAGAGCCATTGTTTTGACAGCTACATTTCAGCTGACAGTTTGCCCCAAATCGGCCAGCGGGACACTCTGATTAACAAGACAGGAACACAGAAATATCAAGCTCAAACAATCAGACCTCATGTGCGACCCAGAGCAGATGCAGTAAATGAAATGCTGCCACCTGTGTTGCAGTGAGCTCCGGTCCAGCCCAGACCACAGGTGCAGTTGCCTGTCTGAGAATCACACACTCCTCCATTACTGCAGTTACAGCGTCGGGTGCAATCTGCCCCAAACCAGCCTGGAGGGCATCCTGAGGCCAAACACACACACTCAAATTAAACTGCCAAAAGCATCCACAGAGGTCAGTGTGATTCAGGCAAAAGGAAAAATCAAATAAGACAAAAAGAACTGGTGATGACAGCTCACCTTGTCCACAGTCTTCTCCTCTGTGTCCAGGGATGCACACACACTGACCAGTGACCGGATTATTCTGGGCTCTATCTCCACATACTGCTATCTGGGTGCAGTCGACGCCGTAGCGCCCGGCTGGACACGCTGTCACCACAGATAAACGTACCACACTCATCTCACACCCTAACACACATTTATTTATCCATAAAGTTTGGGAAACACTCACTGATGTTGCAGCGTGGTCCGATAAATCCTGCCAGACATTTACAGGCTCCTGTTGAAGGGACGCATTTCCCTCCATTCTCACACTGGCACTCTTGTTCACAGTTAGAACCATAACGACCCTCCCCACAGACTGAAACCAGAGTCAGAACATTTCACTCACTCTAATCTGCTTTCTTGTTGTGGTTGTTTATATTTTTCTTGGTTATTTAGGCTGACCTTGGTCACATTTAGGGCCATGAAAACCCGGAGCGCAGTAACATGATCCGGACACTGGGTGGCAAAGCTGGTTCGTCTCTGAGCACTGGCAGACGTGGTTACAGTTTTGTCCAAATGTTCCTGGGAGACAAGCTGATGGAGAAAAGTTTACCTGAGCTGTGTGTTTGTGCTTTTTGCTTTCTGATTCAACAAGAGTTTGTTTATAAATCTTTGAATGAATGAGCATATGATGGAAAAAAAAGCTGCTTCTTATTCAGAAGTGAATGAAGCAGAGGATGTAGCAGATACAAATGAGTGCTGCAGGACTCACTCTGCTCACAGCCGTTACCGGTGAATCCAGGAGGACAGCCACACTCTCCAGAGGCGTGGTGACAGGACGTACCCGGTGGACAGCTGCAGCGCTGCATGCAACTCTTCCCATATGTACCAGGCAAGCATGCTGGAGGATATGGAGGCAGAATGATACCACATATTTCAATTCAATAAAAAAAACTGTATTTGTCCCTAAGGGGCAATTCAAAGGCACACAGAGCAGTACTTCACAGTACTCCACATTTACTACTGTACTGCACACCTATTTTTTTTTTTTTTTTTTTTGCCTAACATTTAAAAAATATATATGTGCGCATTGGAAGAGCAACATGGATGGCAATAACATCAGAGACCATGGGTCTGTACTACAAAGTTCAACAAAATAATGATATATTTAGGTCATCTGGTTAAATTAACTCCAGCAATGGATATCTCACTAAGCAGTGTGGTACTAGTTAACTCAGAAAGCCAATCCAGATTTTCTAACCCTGGGTATGTCCACTTTCATTTAAACCAGGCAGAGTTGGTTTGAGCAGACCAATTACAGTTGCATGTTTCTAGAACAATGGAAAGCACACAGTTGCTGCAGCCGAAGCAGGAGGGGTAAATGACAAAAGAAAGAAAGAATGCCGGCAGTATAAATCTGATCAGTATCACTGCCGCATCACATGATATGCTGATGTACAATAGTTTATTACATTAAATTAATATGCAGGTTTAGTTTTGGAAGCATGTGAGAACATTTCAGTGTTTTTCTGTCAGAGGTGACTGTTTGAAATGCTCTTTGCACCAAATAAAGAGCAAATAGAAAAGTAATTTTTTTGTCATCCAGGCTCGAAATATAAAGGGTTTTAACTGTCCACAAATAGACTGTAATTTCTAACTTTATTTCAAATCAAACTGTATCTTCTGATTAAAGTTTCTGTGTACTTAAATGATTACATAAAAACATCAGAACATATTTTGAAGCTTTGAGCAACAAAACAATCTGCAGCTTTGAACTTTCCCTTGATTTTAGTTGTAAACACTGACTAAATATTTAACGCAGTCAAACAGCAGAGTTTTCTGTTGGAGAGTCTCTCTGGTGTGAATTCTTCATCATAAGCAGGTTTGTACCTTTGTCACAGAGTTTCCCCCTCCACCCAGGCAGACACTGGCACTCTCCAGTCACATGATGACACGAAGCCCCGTGCACGCACTGACATCGCTCCTCGCAGCCCACACCAAACAGTCCTGCTTCACAAGCTGCTCACAGGAAGGTGCAGATTAGAGGTTAAAAAGAACAAAAACACACCTGATCGCCATCACGGCAGCTTAGCTTCCACAGCGTAGCAGTTTGCATGAGGTCACCATTCCCTCTCACCTTTCTCACAGCGCTCTCCGATCCAGCCGGTGCTGCAGCTGCAGAGACCCGTCTGTCTGTCACACTGGCCGCCGTTCTCACATTCACACCGCTGCTGGCAGTCCGCCCCGAATCTACCCGCCACACACTCTGTGTAAAGATGCAGCACATACAATAACACACACACACACACACACACACACACACACACACACACACGTGAGACAGAATGAGAGAGAGAACTCTGAGACATTATGATGTGAATGACAGGGAAACTGCTGTCATTTTCTGCTGAGGAACACAACATCATCCACTTTTCCCCTCAACATTTTTTTAACCGAACAAAGAACCAATCGGGTAATCAGGGTTTGTGGCCACAGAGTTTGGAGGGTAAAGACATTCCTGTGACCAGATTAGAAGTTTCCTGAGCATGAGGAGGGGGCTTGCCTGGCACAACTTGATGTGGAAAGGTTGTAACAGGCGCAGAGGGAGGATAGTGTGTGATGGGGAGCTCAGAGGGAGAAGGAGCTGGAACATCATTGCTGGGTTGACTTTTGCTGAGCATACTGCTGTGGTACAGAAACAGTCATTGCCAGCAAATAACCAGACTTGAGGCAAAAACAAATGAGCTCAGGCTGCAAATTAATCTCAGACTGATACATTCACAGAGTACAGTAAAAAGAAACCACAGGCCACTGCTTTAAATGTTTACTTCTGGGTTCAGGTGATGTGATTCTATAGCTCTTCTCTCCAAAAAAACCACCATTAGCACAACATCGGAAATCTTTGCGGTTATACAAGATGGTTTTGAAAAACAAAAGTATGAATTCAGCATGACTGAAATTATCTCAAATTACAGTAGATCCCATTAAAGATCCTGCTCTGATGAATGTTGACTGTAGCTCACATTAGTTTCAGAAACTCAGAAAATTAATAATAAATATATACAAAAATAGAAAGATATATTTCTTCTGTCTGGGAAAATGAAAATATAGCTATTAAAAAGATCACAAACAGCATGTTTTATTACTCAGATTTGAAATGATGTTCAGCTCAGTTAAGAGGAATTTGAAGCTAAAACAAAGGAGGAAGGCAAAATCTATCGAGCTGCAATAGCCAGCTGTTGTTCCTGCTCGGTGTGCTCAGTTTCCCTGCATTACGCCAGATCATTTGAAACATTTTGGTACGTATGTTTTAATTTTTACTTTCCAAAGGAAACAAAAAAAAGATTACACAAAGTGGGTAAAGCTCATTGGGGTTTATGGAAATGTAGCATTTTCCATAATTTGCCATTAGTTTGCTGCATACAATGTTATTATAAATGACAGACTCTGAGTCTTACCCAGTTCGCAGGCTGTGCCAGTCCATCCCCTAGCACATGTACATTTTCCATCCTTCTTATTACAGGCAGCTCCATTCTGGCACAAGCAGCGCTGCTGACAGTCTGCTCCATAAAACCCAGCAGGGCAATCTGGGAGAGAACAGTCAAACCATTTTGTGACCTCTTCTTTACCTGTAGCGCAGCTGATCATTTGTCTCTATTGTGTAAACTCACCCTCTGTGCAGTTGGGTCCAGTCCAGCCTGCTGTGCACACACACTGCCCGCTGGCCGGGTGGCAGATGCCGCCGTTGCTGCAGTTACAGGTTTGGTTACATCCTTTCCCATAGAAACCAGCTGGGCATGCTGCCAGCAGATAGACAAACAATATCATTACCTCCTGATGAACTCTGCTGATCAAAAGTGGGAATTCCAGTGTTTGATAAGTAATACTGTACATGTCTGAGCATGGGGGCCATCTAGTAGGTACTTTCTCATGTGTGACTGGGCAAATCTTTACCAAATAACTCATAAACCGCAGGTGATTTTTTTTTGTCTACTTTGAGTCAAACTTTGAAGTGTGTTCCCATTGATGTGAGGCTGCTACCTAAATGTCCCCATGCAAAAAAAAAACATCTGAGCCTCAGATTTCACTATTTTTACAAAACCTGCACACATCACTCACTCAGGTTGCAAAATGGACCGATCCAGCCAGCAGGACAGGAACAAACACCGCTGATGTGATTGCAGCTGCCACCGTTCAGACACAAACACTTCTCCTGGCAGTCCAGACTGTAGAAACCCTGAGGACATGCTGAAACACAGACGGCATGTTTTACTTCACATTAAATAGGGTGGATTTGACTTTATGATCAAGAAACTTCTCTTACGTTTTTCACAGAAGGTGCCCGTCCATCCCACTTGGCAGGTACAAGCTCCACTCACATGGTCACACAATGCTTTGTTTTCACATTGACATCGATGGCGGCAACCGAGACCAAACATACCTGACGGGCACTCTGAGAAAATATCACACACAAGAGCAAGCTATGAAATAATACAAATATACCATATAATCAAGCTGCCACAGAAGCACAATATTAAAAAACATGATGTGGATTAATTGAATAATTGTCTTTGATGCCCTCTGGTGGCAGCTTCTAATATAACAGCGACACACACTTCATAAAAGGAATTGCAACTAACTATTTGTACTTTACAAATTTACACCATCAATTCAATCCTGTTAAGTTTTATTCCTACAAAGTGTGATGACAAGGATGTTTTTATTTTCCCAGGGGTTCTGTCTTTAACTTTAATAACATACAGATGCTGGAGACACTCACTGTAATGGGAACTACGGTTTCCTTGAGGGGCTGCTGTTTTGTCAACATGATTATGTCACAAATGTGAAAGATGCTTTTCATATATTTTTACATATAGGAGGAGTTGCATCTCTACAAATGGCTGTGGTCTAGCAGTAGGGGTACCAAGGGACCACCTTGTTATATTTAGCATTAAACCACCATTAGAGACAAAAAAAAAAGTGTTTTTACTGTAATCCGATCAACATATACATTTAGAGGGAGGATCAAGATTTACTCCTGCTTACTAAATGGTATTGCATTTAAGTTCCCTCTGACCAAAGCCCTGGTTTTAATGACTGACTTTCAGTTTTCATTTTCTTAGAAATAACCCTTGAAGTAAGTTAAAATAGTGTAAAATGATTACAGTAACATCACAGCAGAAGGAACCCTGCTGATGTTGAAAACTGCATCACCAACACGACATACTCTGATGGCAGTGTGTTCCAGTGAAACCAGCCTCACAGCTGCACAGGCCCGTCACAGCATCACAGCTGCTGTCTCCGTTTCTGCAGTCGCAGGTTTCTGCACAGTCAGCTCCCCAGTGTCCTGCATCACAGGCTGCAACAAAAGGTGTGCAAGCATGAGACATAGAGAAAATCTTTACTTGGCAACAAAACAAAAAAAACAGATTATCTCTGATGGAACATGGTTTACTTTTACCTTTCCTGCAGTTGTGTCCGGTCCAGCCAGGAGCGCAGCTACACCGCCCACTCGCTGGGTCGCAGCGAGCACTGTTCTCGCAAACACATTTCATTTGGCATCTTTGACCAAATCGTCCACTCGGGCATGCTGTATGCAGAGGGGGAAAAAAAGTCTCAAACATCAAAATGAATATACTGTCGCCAACTCCACTAGACGACATGTGGAACACAACAAGTTCCCATGACAGTTTCTGTGCTGGGATTCAGTTGTCAAGTGAGGCTTGAAGAACCACGAGCTGGTTGAGATGTAATCGTAACCACTGTTCCCATTAAAACATCTGAGGCCGCTGAAGGATGTTAACTAATGATCTCAGAGAAAAAGAAATCTTGTTTTCTAGCATGTTGCTTTATTTCACATCCAAACTGCACCACCTACATATTCCACAGAACTGTCATCGTTCTCATCATGTTTAATACATGTTGCCATGGAAACCAAAAATGTCCACTGTTGTAACTCACAGTTTTGACAGAGTCTTCCTATGAATCCTGGAGGACAGCTACACGACCCATTGTGTTTATTACACATGCCGCCGTTTTCACAAGCCGGGCAGGTTTCTGTGCAGCCGGGACCCCAGAAGCCCTCCGGACACACTGAAAGGTTGATCATTATCTTTATGCAGCTGTTTTCATGTAAAACTATGCACTTCAAATATCCTGTCTGCACTCACCGTTCTCACAACGTTGTCCAACAGTGCCTGCCGGACAACGGCATTGTCCCGTCTCTTTGTCACACGGGGCACCGGTGCAGTTACAAGACTGGACACAACCTGCTCCAAATCTTCCCGCTGGACAGTCTTGACACAACACACACAACACACAGGGTATCAATAAATGAACACAAATACAGCTTGCCCATTTTCACAGCTGTTTACCTTGATCACAGTTCTCGCCGTGACGGCCAGGAGGGCATTTTCTTTGGCACTGTCCAGTCACATGATCACAGGACACTCCCGGTGGACAGGCACACCTCCTCTCACAGCCAACTCCAAAAGTACCAGGTCTGCATTCTAGAGACAGAACAAGCAATGCACACCCTCACATACAGTCGGTCTGACTCATTTGTAAATATCCAACCCTTTGTACTTTCACAATTGTTGATTGAAGAGGCTGAATATTAGTTACATTTTCTTTCACCATAAGTGTGACATTTTCATCTGAGATCTCTGTGGATTTTTGTATTACACCAACTAGGTATTGAAAATGCAGCAAATTTTGCAACTCTTTTTCCATCTTTCTTTTGACCAAGTGTGTGCCCTCAGATGCACAAAAGGGTCAAGTCACCTGTTTCTGTCGGTTTTCAGGGTGATTATACATCATCTTAAAAATGTGAAAAAATGAGAATTAGTAACAATTCAAATCATGATATGTAAATAGGGCAATTTCTCACCTTCCTTGCAGGTGCTACCCTGGAAACCGGGTTTACAGATACAGGCGCCGTGGCGACGGTGACACTCCTGAGTGTTTTTCTGGTCACACTGGCATTCCTTAGAGCAACCGGGTCCGAAAGTCCACTTAGGACATGCTGAAGATGAATATGGAGGGAATGAAAAATGGGAAATTTATATATTTTTTGGGGATTTATTAAAGTATTTTTCATTTCCTTTCAAAATTTCATAGCAGAGAGAAACAAACCAATATTCTATTAAAATGAGTATTCACCTACTTACTTTACTGGACATACTGTAGATATTTGCAATTCTTGCATAACTGTTCTTCAGCATAGTTGGCACATTAGTAATGTGTATAAAAGTGGAACTCACGGAGGTGACAGAAGCGTCCATAAAGTCCAGGATCACACAGACAGGCTCCATAGGTCCGGTGGCAGCGCCCATTATTGGCACAATTGCACTTCTTGTTGCACTGTTTCCCATAGAGGCCTTTCGGACAGCCTGCACACAAGAAGTACTGCATTTGCACAGAGAAAACTGCTGAACCTCTTTAATGCAAGCTACGAGACAGAGAGAAGTGTGTTCTGAACTAGGTAGACATCTCACCATCTTGACACAAGTCTCCACTCACACCAGGAGGACAGCGGCAGCTTCCACTGACAGGATCACAGCTGGCACCATTTTTACACTTGCATGGGTAGGAGCAGTTTTTACCAAAATGCCCCTCTGGGCATGCTGTGTGATTGAAAAATAGATAACATTCGACACAATTATATCTGAGGACGACCTGGAATTGTAGTAACATGCAGGGATATACAGATGTTGGTGTGTAAGAAAGTGTGTGTGTGAGGTCAATCCTCACTCTGGTTGCAGATGATGCCTGTCCATCCATCAGAGCAATCGCAGCTGGTTTTCCAAATGTTACATTTCCCCCCGTTGGTGCAGTCGTCACACGTCAGGCTACAGTCGCTGCCGAAGGTGTCATCCAAACACACTAAAAACAATAATGGGAACCTTTAATCCCAATAACCAGCTAAAACCTCCTTCGTAATTAGCCATATTTGAACTTAGATTTTGTCATCGTGTCCACTTACAGTACTTATGTGTTTTTTTTTAATAAAATTCAAACCTCTCAGATGTGAAACTTTCCAACTGTGCATGACTGCAAACCACAGACATATGTATACTGACAGGACTCCACCACAATTACATCTTTTTAAATATATTGAAATCAGCATGTATGTGGCAGTCTCCATCAACTTTCAGTAGTGTTGACTACATGTTCAAGTGCTTTTATTACATTTAGGGAACACAAAGCAGAACTTGATTCTGTGCTTCAGATTCCAACCAGCTGCCAGGCCACATAACCCTCAGCATTCCTGCCAGGGAAACTGTTGTGGTTTATTGGTATGTACGAACAGCCTGGGAGCATGAAGCAAGGTGATTAACCCCCAACGTGAGTTCTGCTCCTGCTTTCACTAAATGATTCTGTCTGACAGCTTCACTGGAGCCAGGTAATCAGATACAGGCTCCCTGTTAATGATAATAAGTCATTAATGGCTGGTGGGGGAAACACACCAAATTTCTCTGCCAGGTTGCTTTCAGCCCTCAGCTCCCCCTCGTCATCTTCGTAGTCGTCATAGCGCTCCAGGGGTTTGCTGTAGTCTTGTAGCAAGGTGAGCTGAGGGCGAATCAGAGGCAGCTCGATGGCAGCTCCACTGGACAGAGCCTCGATGGCTCCTTCTAATGCTGCAGAGGGAGAAAAAAATCTCAATACGCAGAATGCACAATACTGTATGTTGCTTAAATAGCAAGATTAACTTTGTCATTTATCTGATTATTAAAATACTCGTGAAAAATATAAAAACTGTTTCTCTATAGCCCATGTAAGTGCAATGGAAAAGAAAGCAAAATAAATTATAAAAAGTGCATAAAACCACTGTAAAAGTAGCAGCAAATATACAGTATACATAGTAGCAAATTATTGTATGATAATGAAGCAAATATTCTGTGTATTTGGACTAAGGGATTGGGGTGTGAGTGTAAGAATGTATCATTATGTAGAAGGAGAAACATAACCATGCATATTCAAATAATCATTTGATTATATCTCCTTATAACAATCATAAATATGAAGCTTTCCTCTACATGACAGTGGGACTGAATTTTGATTAGTGCATGCTGAAGGTACCAAGATGACTTTTTTTTTAATTTCTTAAAATAAAGGAAATGTATTCACAATTAATTTGTTGGATAAAAATCAGGTGCATGATGCTCATTTTCTAGCAGCAGTGCTAACAAGCATTCCATGTGTGAAAGGGGCTTATTTTACAAACACATTCACACTACACACAGATGAGAACATCAGAGGCCTTTGTGAAACTCAGAGAAGTCTCTGATTAAATCTGAAAATCGATGACTTTCATACCCACTTAGTTTTTATCTAAATCATGTGGCACACTGGATGTTTCATACAGAACACCAACAACTCACTTAATTTTTTGTTTTTATTTCGTTTTCTTTTAAGCTTTGACTGTGGATACTTACGGGTGCAGGATTGTCGGTCTTCATCCAGCCGGAAACCTCGGCGGCAGAAACACTGGAAGGAGCCGGCGGTGTTCTGGCATGTGTGGTCACAACCACCATTAGCAGCCAGACACTCATCAACATCTACACAACACAAAGACAATGCAGTCAAAAGCTTTCGTTGCATTAAGAGGTGAACCTGTGAAAAGTCAACTTAACAAGTTCAACAAAACAACAAATTTGACTAGACTTCAAAAGTGCCATTCATGTTTTTCCCGAGGGTTGAACATACCGTCACAGCTACAACCATCTGAATTGAGTCTGTATCCTGCTGAGCAGTAGCATTCATAACCCCCAGGGTAGTTTGTGCAGTCCTGCTCACAACAGGAGCTCTGCTCTCCACACTCATCAACATCTGCCAAACACAACAAGCAGGAGGACAAAAACTATAATCCAGCTGTAGGGTATGCTTCACTGATCACTAAAAAAACGTTTTATGAGATGGTATAAACTGTGTTGATTTAACAGCAGATCGAAGCTAAGTTACGACTTAAGAATAATATCGTATAGTGAACTTCAGCTACTTCCCCTACAAACTTTGGCTTGTAGTAAATCTTCAGCAAACTTCAGCACTTATCTCTTACCTCCTGACCAGTAAACTGTTTCAGTTTGAATTCTACAAACCAGAATTTTTTTGTGCATCTCTAAAAGACATTTTTATATACTTTAGGGGATCTGCAGTCTTGTTTCTCACTTCTATTTCAGCGTACACTGGCTCAACTACTTGTGTTTCTGTAAAAATGAAGCATAAAATGTGATAACTCAAACCAAATGAGTTTGGGTCTCTTCCTGAATTTGAGGTCAGTTGTCGATTAATGTTAATTGTTCATTTTCTCAACAACTGAGTTTTTAGCAATCAGCCAAGTGAATGTATTAGTCCAGCTAGCTAAAACATGTCCAATCTAAAATAATATACCTGCATTTAATAAAAGTAATGGTACTAATCTTTGTCTAAAACTGGTTTAGAAAGATACTGGTTGAACTTCAAGCTAATTTGGAGGAAGGAGAAGAGAATAAAGCTCTCATTAGGAATGCATCTATCAGGAAGGCATTTTATGCCATCAGTGGTGCCAGATCTTGTTCAAGATTCTGTTTGAGACTCAGGGAAGTCCATTTTCTTTTTTGTCTGTTTGGAAAATGTCAGACAGAATATAAAAATATGCTTCTAATGGTTCTAACAATTTCTAAATCAGCTTTAATATTATTGTCATTACATGAAAATAAAAAGGATTTCCTCTTGAGGTTGTCCAACATCAGTAGTGTTGTGTCGGCATGCATAGATGCCCTTTTGACAACTGATTTAAGCTTAAATATCAGATTGCTGCAGAGGACGGCCTGACGTCTTCACCAGGTTACATCTGCCATTAGTATTGGTTGACATCTTTGTCAACTATATGAATATATTATGCATCATAATAACTAATGAAATCATGACTGAAAGTAAAAAATCAGATGTAATCTAATAAAACATTTTTTATAAATGTTCTGAGGTGCCCACATTTGTGATAAGTTATTTTCTGAATTCAACATTCATTAATCTTTTTTTTATAAGAATACAAAAGGGCTTTTCTCTGGAGATAACAAAATAAATTCAACCAGCTTTCACAAGATAAAATGATAGGCTCCTGATCTGGAGGTAATGGCCTTGGGAAAAACCCACGTGGCGCCGATACAGGATAATGATTTTTAAATGAGCCGTCTCATCTTTAAATAGTCTGATTTTATCCAGCTGTTCCAAATAAATGAGCAATTAAATGTGTGCTGGTATGACTCCGAATTATCTATGCAATAAAATCTTTACATAACTCACTTTAAACTCCCTAAAATAACTCCTCTTTTCCCTAAAAAGACAACATTGTTCACATAAGTCAAATAATTTTTGGTATAGACTGACAAACAGTAACAGATCATACCAACTGCAAACAAAACTAGTCATAGAAAAGCATCACATTCATGAACCAGGATTATTTGGCTTTCAGATTTCAACTGCTTGCAATAAAAAAAAATTGTGATATTTATAAATGTATAAGCTGATAAAAATTTGCCAAAACACTATATCCTAAAACACTGATGATTGACTGATAATTCATTTTTTTCTGTAGTTCATGGAGACTTTCTGTGAATGGATACTAATTTAATTCAACATTCAATACATTAACTAATGTAGCTTTGTCAGTGCAAGTGCATCACAGTATCTTACCAACACAAGTTTTTAAGTCTTCATCTAGCCTGTAACCATGGTTACAGGTACAAAGAGGCCCATTGGTTGAATGCTGGCAGTGATGCGAACATCCACCATTGTTGTTCTCACAGCTGTTCACAATCTCCATCTCAATTCCTTTATGATGAGATAAGAATGTGTGTCAGCATGAGCAGTGAAATATTAAAACGCATTATATATCAGCTGAGCATCAGCTTTTACTCGAGCATTAATAGTGTGGTGAAGCTTTAAACTGACTGTAACAGTGTTTTCCATCAGCTCCCAGCTCATAGGCAGCGTTACAAACACATGTGTAAGAGCCCAGAGTGTTGTGGCAGCCATGAGCACAGTTGGCCTCTTCTGTCTCACACTCGTCGATATCTGGGGAAAAATGGATAAAATAAAAACACTTAACTGTGGGAAAAAATCATCTGGTCTGCAGGTTCAATGACATCTGTAAAGTATTTCTCATGAAACAAGTCCCTTTCTGTTCCTTTTACAATGAGAGCTGGTCCTAATCACAATCTGGCTTCAAAATGACGCATCCTTGTTTTTATTTCTATTTTCATCTTTAGTATTGAACC
>JAPMNP010719899.1:0-10820 GCA_029874935.1 Atherina boyeri | reverse complement strand
ACTGAAAGCGTGGCTTGCATGTCGAAAGCCTGGGCTCATAACCAGAGAGACAGTTCAAACACGGTGGAAGCTCTGAGAGGTTATGGCCGACGGTAAAACAACAGATGTCTCTTTAGGGGGCCGTAGGTGAACAAATCACTTAACGGGCGCCATCAGGAGGTGATAAAAACTCATAAATTCCCGAGGGGCTGTGTAATGCTAAACAGCCCTCTGGGAATAATGCGTGTGTGTGTGTGTGTCCCTGTCGCTCAAGCGGCTCGTTTAATCACTTTCCACATGTTGACATTTTGCTCATTGTGAGAGCCCCGTGCTTTCGCAGCGCAAACTGGGCAACAGTGGATGCGTGGGAAAGTTAAATACTCTCTTGGATGGAAGTCGCTTGTTCTCCGTCTCTTTAAGAATTTAATTTAAAGCGCATTAATTGTTATTGGAGCGAGTTCAGCGGTAATTTTCTGGATCTTTTGTTAACACCGCTCTTAATTATCTCTCCCCACCCTGAAGCCTGTAAAAGAGGAGGGGGGTTTAATTAGACAGAAAGTAAATTTAAGGGGCCATGAGCGGCGGGGTTTACCTTGCTTGTAATTAACGCTGACTCTCCGCCTGTTGGCCATGCACCTGAACTAGACAACTATTCAGCGAGAGACTAGTCTGACTAATTATAATGAAGCACAACATGAGGTTCCACTGCTTACTTCTTGAGCATCACCTGACTTGCATTTAATCACCCATCTCTGTTTGGAAAAAAAACACCCTTTTGATCTTTGTATCATCATCCATGTGTCCTCAGGTGTGGTTTCAGAACCGCAGGGCCAAGTGGAGGAAGCGTGAGAAGGCCGGGGTGCAGGCACACCCGTCAGGCCTGCCATTCCCAGGCCCACTTGCAGCTGGCCACCCTCTCAGCCACTACCTGGAAGGGGGACCCTTCCCTCCTCATCCGCATCCCGCCTTGGAATCTGCCTGGACGGCTGCTGCAGCAGCAGCTGCAGCCTTCCCTGGCCTGGCACCGCCACATCATAACGGCTCTGGCCCAGCTTTGGCTACCCCACTAGGTCTGGGAACTTTCCTGGGAACGGCTGCCATGTTCCGCCATCCTGCCTTTATCGGACCCACTTTTGGCAGGTGAGCCTCACTGATGCACATACCTCCTGTGGGTCTAATATCTGTTTTTATGCTTATTTATGTCGCAACCTGCCTTCCATAAAACACAACCTTTCTCATCTATGTGTGTATTTTAAAATAAATGGCTACAGTTATGCAGAAAAAAGCACAAAAGCTTAGCTTAAACTCCTATTGCATCATGCAACAATAACTGGAGATGTTTACAGTGATCCTCAGTCACACCCTGTCACTGTTTATCTCAGTGTCTGATTATAAATGTGTTACACTGTTAACCATACACAGTGGCGTGTAATCACTCTGTCAAACGTCTTAATAAATTAACCAAATGTGTGATGCTACAAATCAAGCTGTGAGAGGGGGTGACACCACACACTCCATGTGACATAATTAGCTTCTCCAATATACAGCATTAATAACCATGTAGCCTGCATTTTAGCTTTCAGATTAATAAAGTTAGTGTGCATTGAATTAATAAATCAGACAACTGTCAAAGAAAATAAACTAAATAAATGACATTTTGGTTTTCATTCAGGCTCTTCTCAAGTATGGGTCCTTTAACCAGTGCTTCCACTGCTGCTGCTCTCCTCCGTCAGCCCGCAACCCCCATAGAGAACCCTTCCCATACGAGCTCTGTCCTCCCTGACCCTTCCTCTTCTTCATCCTCCTCATCTTCTTCAGCAGCAGCAGACCGCAGGGCCTCCAGTATCGCTGCACTGCGCCTCAAGGCGAAGGAACACTCGGCTCAACTCACCCAGCTTAACATCCTGCCTGCCGGAGCTGCAGGGAAGGAGGTGTGCTGAACACTCAACACCAACTCTAGGCCTCCGTGTCCGGGGCTTACGTCCCATTCCATGACACCCCAAACCCATAAAAAGAAAAAAAAAGAAAAGGGAAAAAACCCACTCGTACCTCTGGAGGCAGACATCTTGATGTAATCCCGTCCAACCATCCCTGTTACCTCACATTTCCCCCAACAAAATAGCACGACCAAATTCAGAAGAGCACTGTTAAAAAAAAAGAAACAAACAAAAGAAACAAAAAACAAGTGTGTGTTTGTGTGTGCCAGATTGCTTTATACCAGACCTACAAAAAGACTGAATTTAATATTTCACTAGCTTTCAGCTAAATAATAACCAGACATTTTTGTGAAGCAATAATGCTAATAAAGCTATTTTCATAATTTCTTACATATTTATGGACACATTCACAATGAATCAAAGCAGTTAAATATACACACCCATGTGTAGATCATATGCAGACTACAATACAGATTCCACACATGCCCACCAGAGATATGTTATCACAACTAAATAAGTATTCATCATTGTTCTACCATATCTTTTTTCTTTTGGCCATTTTATTTAACTGTCCTTTGCACACACAAACACACACACAGAACTGAAGGCCAACAGGAGGAACCCACTTTTTTTTCCTTAGAAAGGATTCTTGCTACTTCAAATGTTCAAATTGGACAACGCAAGTGCTCGACATCAACACAGTTTAATCTGCATGCATTGATGTGGGCTGAACTGGTCTGCATCTCTAACAAAGACAAGTTGGAGGAGGCCCCCCTCAACCCCCCACGCCCTGAACCAAAGGAAAACTGTCCATAGACCTTCCATAGCCTTCTCTGCTAGCCTCTCCATTGCTCACCTGTCCTTCAGCCAGACTCAGAAACACCACTATATATAGTTTAAATTTACATTAAAAGTTCATTTGCATCCACTTCCTTTGTATAATGATTATCACAGCAGTGGTGTTTCTGAGTCTGACTTCAGGACATGCAAGCCTGACATGTGGGATGTGTGTATAATGACTTGACTGTGTGAAAGAAAACTGTACATACTGTTTAAAAAAGAAAAGAAAAAAAGAAGGAAAAATAAGTTAAAAAAAGGATGATTATCAAAACAAGGTCGTGTATATTTCAAGAGGCCGTGTTTTGATAATTTTGCACTCGGTGTAGTGTTAAATGACCGTGTAGAATTCCACTTGTGTTTATGAATTATTAGCTTTTTAGATAATATTTATGTCAAAAGGTTTTCCCAGCAGAAATGAGTGAAGGACAGCTTTTTTTTTTTGTTTGTTTGTTTTTTTCGTATTAAGTGATTGTAAGTTTCCTGGTTTAATGCTAATTTGAATAAATTACATTGATGAAATGAGTTATTGTTTCAAATTCCTTTAGGTCTCACATCCTACAAACCAGGAAAAAATAGACAATGAGAAATAAAATATCATAGAACTATTAATAAAATGTCTTATAAAAAATATGTGCTTTCTGTCTTACATTTGAGAACTACATACTCATAGGGATGCATTAAGAATTTTTTTTTTTTAAATCCTTTGGAATGTGGATTAAATTTTCACCCAAATTCAGAGACATATCTTGAAAATGCCTGCAGGCAGGCAGGAGAAAGAAGGAGGAAAAAAGAGGAGGAATTCATGTCTGATCCACCTGCGAGAGCTAAAAAAAAAAAAAAATTTATTAGGTGTTTAATCTGGTGCGCTGCGTGCGTCTATCCTCTTCAGCGCAGTTGACAAAATACTAACCATATATTCATGAGCTTAATCCCCCCAACATGTGAAACGCACGACAAAGGCAAAAGCGGGGGGAGTTAAATTAGATCGCCCACTTTATCTTGGGGGGCCCCCCAGTCGCAAAACTTCCTTTAAACCCTTTAAATGCGATAAATTGGTCTTAACATCTGTAATGCCGAGTAGATGGAAGAGAGTCCCCTTTGTCATTAATGAAGTAACAAACCACTTCATCAAACGGCTTTCACACGCACAACCAAGAGTTAATTCCCCCTCCCCAACCCCCCCTCATCCTCCTCTCAACTGGATCTCACCACTGATGCAGGACTATTACAGCAATCAATGGTTATTCTCCTCTGTTTGACCCATCTATGGTGCCCGAGCAAATCGCGTGAAATTACCCCGCGGATTAATGTAGTCCCTCTTTATATGGTCTGAATCTGTGAAAACCCTCCTTCTAATTCCTTCAGCTCTTTTAGTTTTAACAGGTCTGCAGGTCCGACACCTGTTAATCACTCAATTTACTCCAAACAAGCTCGGATCAGAATTGATGAGGGAGAGATGCGCCCAAGGATGTATCCTAGCGCAGCCTCAGATAGTCCAGCTGTTCCAATGCAAAAAACAAAATGAAAAAAGAAAAATGGAATAAAGACGAAAAAAAAAATCAAAACCAATTTTCTCCTGTGCGCCTATACCAGCATCCACGATGTGTGAGAGCTTCATGTTTTTTTTTTTTTTTAAAGTCTTTTGCTCGAACTCATTGGAGCGTGCGTTTTTTCCCCTCCTCTTGTATGTCCCCGCATAGTTTTTTTGATGAGATTGTCCAAGGACTTTTAATCTTATTGTGAATATAACTAATGAATGGCAAACCAATTTGTCCCTAATATCTAGGGAATGCCAGGAGGCGGATGACCTGCTGGGAGCGAGGCTTAAACTTTCTTTGCAGCGCAAAAAGGCGAGAAAATTGAAATGCTGTTGAGGGGGGCAGCGGCTGTGGATGGATAAAGTCACACTTGTTGGATGTGTGCTCTTTTATTCTAGACGGCCCTTGTGTATAGGATTAAAGCCAGGAGGCTCCTTATTGCATGAATGATGGCGGTAATGAATGTAGGCCTATATACACATACACACACATATATATCCTATATGTGTGTGGGGGGAAACAGCTGGCAAATCACAAGCTTCATTTTAAGGGGACATACACCCGCCTCTCACAGGTAGGAATCCAGGTGTCCTCCCACTGACACGTCCCCCCTCTCCCCCTCAAACTTTCACCACTTCCACCCCCAGCCCCCCCTTCCTTCCTCTAGCTGTTGGACTTGATTTGATCCGTGATTTGGATTCTCCCGGGCCTCGTTTCGCCCACCACGTTCCTACCTGAGAGAATAGGCCCAATCACTCCACAGCCTCCGCCGGATCAGTCCTCACTCAGTCCCCGGGAGAGGAGCTCTAAAAAGGCGCTTTGATGAACAACCCCCCCCCCCCCCCTTTCCTCTTGTAAGAGAGGAGAACCGGCCCCCGATAAAAGACCTGAATAGCAGGACCACGGCTCCGCGCTCCCCTCTCTGCTCGCCCCTTAATTCCCCATCTCTCTTGCTCTCATCCAATTAGCTCAGTGTATTAAGCGGTTTATCGTCTCATAACCGCCCTTTCAGCTCCGACAAGGGAGACACTTTGCAATAGGACCAGCTCTCCTTTTGACACCCTCTCTGGTGCTTGTATGTTCCTCAGCGCTATGAATAACAGGGACAGAATAGGCGACTAATTCCCTCATCAAAGCCTACCTTGTCCATCGCTGGTCAAAACGACAAGCAATAAAGCTTAACACGACAATACAAAGAGACTTGTTCGACCTTATTAGCTTAGCAGGGTCGAATTAATGCAGGGACCTAATTTGACTGGGTTTAGTCCAAAATGGGAGGACAAAACTGGGGCCCTCACTTAAAAACCTGCGGTGCGGTAGTGGGAATAGCAGGGTCTGCGCATATTCTGCACATGCACAGAGAGCTGAGGTTGATTAAATCAAGAGCAAAAAGGGGGAAAAAACTGTGGGAGAAGAAGTGGAGCTGATATGATTTAATAAATATGTAAAGTTATGAGGCTGCAAATGCACAGAGACACTTTCTCTCGCACACACTGCAAGTTCTATCCATTGGCAAGTGAATCATGGTTTAAGTGTTCAACCCACTTAACGTTGCCTTCACAAGTCACAGAGGTTTGAAGTGATTTGTGAGGCGTGCAGTGTTTATGGAAATGCAAGGCAGGATGGGGTTTAAGAGAAAAAAAAAACATGGACTATATTAACACAAAGGAGAATTCTTGCAAGGAAGAAAATGTTCAAACACTCAAGTGTATTACATGCTGAATTTAAACTACAGATTAAATCTGGGTAATATTTAGAAGATGCAAATTGTTAAGCCACATTGGTGATGGGGGTCTACTTCATGAAGTTAAACTCATGAACATAAACAGCTGGACTGATTTTCCAGAGTGTCATCTGTATCACCAAACACTGATGCAACACTGTAAATGATTGTATGAATCAACAGCCACTAAGACAAAGAACTTTCATCTTTTTAGCGTTTTAAAAAATGGAAGTTTTTTTTTCTTTTTTCAAATCAGATCACAAATATGTTTTATTTTACAAAAAAAACTTTTCAAATGATGATTAATGCGCAAAGGGCACTAAGCAGGAGGAAAGATGTTGGGAAAAAAGAGAAAAATTCCAAAATTGTGAGTGCCATGTTACATAAATGTCACTTGAAATCAAAACCTGGTAAAAAAAAAAGGTGACTTTTGGGTTTATTCAGCCAACCTCCAGGTTCATGTCAGGACATTATTGAAAATTAATTAGTGATAATCTCATATCATGGTACCTTGCAAAACTCTATACCTCTAAAATTATTTATTTTCGCTGTTATGAGCCAATTCTGACAATTCCTGCCTCACAAATTAGTCATTTTAAAAACATGGATAAAGTTGGAAAATTGGCAGTGAATACATATAAAACCATAGAAATAACTTGCAAGGACAAAAAAAAAAAAAAAAAAGGTAAATTATAAATAGTCAGCAAATTTCATACCAGATCATGCAAAATATAAACCAGGGTCAGATTTGTCCATTTCCTCCAACTTTTTTCTGGATGAGGAATTATTCTGTGCAGAAGTAAATATAGTTTTTAAAAAGAACAAAAATGTAATTGCTAATTTTCTTCATAATAATAATAAAACGTTTTATTCAAAAGGCGCCTTTCTGACACTCGAGGTCACCGTACATAAAAAGTTAAACACATAAAATAAATAAAATAATGCAAGAAGTAGATTAACATAAGTTAAAATCACAGAATGAATGGATATTACATGACATCACATACTTGGATTTTTTCTTAAAAAAACACGCTGATCTCAAGGTTTCCTCACTGTGTGACATATCTACTCTTACATTTACTTAATCAATACTACTCTTAAATGATTGCAACAGCTCTGTAGGTTAAACGTTTATGCAGCACCATTTTCAGGTGCATCTAAAATCATTCAAAATATTTTGTACGCCTCACATGTCAATGAGCTGGACTTGGAGCTGGACATGATTTTCAAATGGCTTTCTACCCTTCAACGTTAATCCATGCATGAACTTGTGGGGTTAGGTGGGTTTACATGGATTTTATCTTTTTTATTGTTTTGGTCTTTTTGTATTGAAAAGAAAAATATGGAAAGTTAACAAATTTATTATTTTATTGTGGTTTCAAAGTTAGGTGAAGGATGTTTGACCTAAATGGATCCTTCATTGGATATTCATTGCATTAAAGGTTTTACACCATCCATCCATCCATCCATCCATCCATCCATCTATCCATCCATCACAAATAGCACAAGGTGAACTTCATACCGGTTTAATTCTTTATTGAGGTTCTCATATCTAAACCATTACCATCAATATCAAAACACCTAACACAAAATATTCTGCTTATTACAAATGACATAAACCTTCTTGTGAAAGACAACTGTGACAGGAAATGACATGCTTTAAAAACACAATTTGCTCAGAGCAGAAAGAAAAAAAACAAAAAAAAACAGGAGTGAAAGGGATAAAATGACATCAGTTAAACAGAGGCGGTGGAGGAGAAGTAGATCAGCTGTTCGATACTGGGACAAAAGAGCCGAGGAGCAGCGCGTGTGGCCTTCCTCACCCTGCTACTCCCTGCTCCCTCCTTGCTCCTTTCTTCCATCGTCTGATCTGACACACACTCGTCTCACACACACGCGTGCAGAATGAATGGTGGTAATCAGAACAAGTGTCCGATCGCTGCGGGCATCCAGTGGTCTTAGTGGTTGGGGTCACTATCATTGGCTAATTAGCTGCATTTTGGAGTATACCGGCTGCTCTGAAGATAAGACTTTTTTACACTTGCACACACACACATGCATGCAGGCACACACATCTGGGCTCAGCTAGCCTCTGCACATACAATAGACTGTCATTTAGGTATGATTGCTACTCACCCTTACCATACAGAGTAAGGGTAATGGGGTCAAGTCATGAGAACTGTATGTGTATGTGTGTGAGGAGAGTGAACAGGAGAAGGTGTGATTGGTGTTTTAAGGCATATAAAAAGCCCATTAGGTTGAGAGAAGATGCCATGGGGAGAACAAAGCCTTTAGATCACCAATCACACAATATTTGCAAACCAAAACCAGATGTGGTTGAATGTGCAAATCTCCAGCTTGGAATCAGACGTGCGAGCCTCTTGGCGGTGTTGTCTTTGTGGATGTGTGTTGTTTTTACTTGAGGGAGGAGAAAGCTTGGAAGAGTTTTGCCAGGTTAATCTCAGAGTAGCCACTGCTGGCCAAGGCCTTGTCTGGCACTTCCTTCAGCCTCCGATATACCTCCTTTTCATGGTTCATCCGTTTCAATTTCGCTGGGGGGAGAAAAAAAGAGAAAAGAAGTGATAAAGTGAGGACAAAATATTGTGATACATTCCAGCTCTGCCTAAGTTCTTTCAACTCCTACAGTCCGAGGAATGGAGAGCACACCAGCTTAGTCTCTTCACTAACAAACACTTAAAAGCATTTCACCCTTAACTGCAGAGCTAACAGATTCAAGGTTGTCTCCAAGTAATGCTATCACTTTGAGGGCTACGTGGGCGATCATGCAGAATTGGATGGTGGAGTCGATGGCACAGGCACCCACACAGGATCATGAGATCGATAGAAAAGCCCAATGAGAGCATGAAGTCAATATCATGTCCCTGTTATCTCTTCAGGTGGGCCGTAATAAGGCCAGAGAGAAGAATGAGAAATGGCTCTCTTGGACAGGATGGCAACCACAACCAAATCTTTTCAATATAATACTGAGCGTCGAGTGCAGATTAAGTATCATGAAACCAAGTAATTACACACCATCACACAAGAGTGAAGAAAGCTACACAGAATCTAGCATTGAGCAGAGCGGTTTTGTTTTACTTAGCAAATGTTGAGTTGGAGTTCCAATTCAAAAGAGAAAAAAAAAACCAAAACATTAACCAGTCATTGGTTTCTTTTTGAGAAAACGCTGCATATTTAATGAACTGGAAGTCAAAAGAACAAAACCAATTTGTCAATACAAGCGACAGAGTTTTTAATCAAAACATTTTCTCTTTAAAGCAAACACTTTTTAAAATATTGGTTTAAAAGGTATGAAGTTGTATGATAAAATCTTGGTCTGCATGCTGAGAATACAGGCCAAACTTTATTTCTCGAGATGGGACAAATGGACAAAATATTTTCAAAATGTTTAGTATGTAAATTGTACCCCTGTTAAATCTGTAAACAAAGAATATTCAGTGTTGATTTTATGCCGATTGTAAGTGTTTTGTTCTTTGTTCATTTTTAGTTGACAAACTTTCTTTAAAAATAAAGTATTAAAAAAAAAAAAAAAAAAAATCTTGGTCTGCAATGTTTGTTTTGATTGAATTTTTAACGTGAAATGGCAGTGAATACTAATTAAACATCTAACAGGCCAAAGCTCCTCTGCTGGGAAGACTGAGATTAAGGAAACTGCCGTGCTCGCACTCCTCAAGTGATTTTCTGTGACATTTCTACAGAATTTAAGCACAAGTTCAACACAATCTAAAATTTCAGCAATTTAAGCATTTGTTCAACATAATAAAAGTAAGCTGCTTCTTTTGAGTAAACACAGAACAGAACTAAAAAAGTAATATGGGTCAGCCCAAGCATCACCTAGCTAACTAACAAGACATTAAAATGCTAATATGAACTGTTAGCTTAGGTGCTGTGGCACTGACATGCTATTGTGTTAAGCCAAATCAGTTTTAAAAAAGAGACAGTGCAGCATTTTCTGTCAATATTTTTCTTTTTCATCAGATTTGCCTCCATCACACATCAAAGCGTGCTACAAACTTAATGACGTATGCAAACATGTGCCACAGGAATAATTGTCCATGTGAAACAATGACTTCTGATAAAAAGATATTCATATCGAAGCAAATGATGTACATTGAGCACTTTTTGTGATCAAGTTACTCAAGGAATTGTTTCCACCCTTCATGTATTTACTTTATTTGAAAGATTTTGTTCTTAAAACATTCCTAAGATAAAAACTGATGCAGGTATACACGTGTAAACATCAGAGACAAACAGCAGAATCTAAAAAGTAACCTTAACAAAAGTTTAAAAAACACAGGTACTAATCTAAGCTAAACATAAAACCCTCTCAGTGGACACTACAAGTGAGAAGATTGAAAATGTTGATCCATTTGTTTTAATTCCTAAATTCACAATTTAACAAAGATTTTAGTACAAATCTAAAGCTGCTCCATCTGACCTCTTTGAAAGAGTATCACCAGACTATCAAAAAAAAAGAGTCAACATCTCCATCAGGAAATAATTAACAGATCAACTGATAATTAAAGGTACCATATGTAAGATTCTGGCCGAAATATGTAAGATTCTGGCCGAAATCATATGATTACAATCATGTGAAACTGTAGCCTATGTAAGAAATTGCTATAAATGGCCAAAATAGGTCAATAAAAATATCCACAGAAGTTCTGGATACTTTAGAACCCTCCACCTCCCCCTAATTGAGAGATTTAATCAAATATCAGCACAAAATGTAAACAATAACATAATTTAAGGGTTGCAAATCCGTTTTTGAAATGAGAATATCCT
>JAPMNP010719892.1:6244-23028 GCA_029874935.1 Atherina boyeri | reverse complement strand
GGCTAAAGTTCGGCATGCTGTTTGGAGAAATGCATTTCAGCCTCAGGTTACTGCTAGAAGAAGTTATCTACGTCTAAATTGGAACTTTCAAGGGAAGATTTGTTTATCTATTTTGATATTTGCATCTGAGCGGCCATCTTATCGTCGCGTTCCAGACTCCCCCCCAACCCCCACCCCTCGTTGCCAATAGCAACGTGTAAACAGAGCGTGCGGGGGGGTCAGGGAGGGTTGCCTAGAATGAGAACAAACCTTGGAGAAAACCTCGGCGTTTCGGTGTCGTATTCAGCTGCTTTTGGATGTTGTCCTCTGCCCATGTGTCCAGTAACACCACCACCTCTTCATCGGTCCAGATGGTACAGGTAGCATCCGTTGGCGACGTTGTCACTTCCATCTGGAGCATACAGTATGTCTCTTGTCTTGAGTACGGCCAGGGTATGGCTTGTGTTTACATGATTCATATTCACTCGTACCTGGACTCCGATACGACCTCCAGGGAAGGTTTCTCGGACCGTACCCTGGCATGGCCCAGATTGTGTTCACATGGCATGAAATAAGTGGATTTTGAGCAAATGCAGTGCCCGAATACGGACTCGAATCCCATGTGAAAACGTCCTAAATTCCAGATCTCAACCTGAAATGCTAAGTGAGTCCTTCGCAGAGCTGCTAATAAAGAAATGTCTACAAACATTGTGAAGACGAGTGAGGAACAAATACTCCACAATGATGAGTGAGGCTGACATACACAATAAACAAGAAAACAATTACTGCAAGTTACTTTTTTGGGTTTTCCTGCTGCCATAAGTGGTTCTAAACGCGGTTGAATCATGTGGTGTACCTAGTTTCCACACCCTCCTTCTGCATTTTGGCTTTATTTTTTGTTAGATAAATGATGACACAGTGTAATATGTTATGTGTTTGTTGTTAATCCGAGGTTGTATTGACATCATTCTGAGACCTGATAAGGACATGATGATGATGTTTTTTTTTAATCATATCCTGACATGTGAAGCCTTCAAATTGTACCTGTTTTCCCAGAACTGTATTTGTGTGCTTATACAACTGTACATGTAATTGGATTGAATAGCTAATGTCTAACTGTTTTCACATTCAAGATGTGTACAGTACTAACTTACACTGCTGTGGGTATGTCAGGTTTATCTTAAGACCCAGAGGTTAAATCAGTTCTACCAAGCCTATCTCCGCACTGACGTGGTGGCTCGGCTGTATTTGATATGGCAAAAATACCCAAACAAACCTCAGATTATCAACAAGTACCATGTGGTAACAGCCATGTCTTTCTCTTGTCAGGAATTAGGTATGGGGAAAGTCTTTTATAAAAACTTGCCTAAAGCCATTCCTCACAAAGCCTTTTAAAGAGACAGATCACATGTTTCTCTGTCAGAAAAAAAAGCTCTGCAGGCTGCGTTGGAAACTCAGGAAAAAAACATAATACCATAAAGTCTACGTGAAAGAAAGCCTTAACAGCATTTGTGTTTTTTTGGGGGGGGGAAATGAAATCCTATTAGCCAATCAGCATAAGGGCAAAATCTTCCAGAGAGGTTGGCCTTGGCACACCATGGAACCAGTCCAATTCCTTGCACATACAGTGCATGCAATGGGAACAATGAGAAGGGTAAAATTATCTTGGAGAAGTGACAAGGAAGTGACAGGCTGTCCATTAAATCAACACCCAACTGCAGCTTCCTACCTTCGTACCGCTATGGTGGTCATTAACTGCTCTGTCTGCCAATCTGAACTCTCCACACCAAAGCTTTCACTCATCTGCTGAGGAAGGCAGGGTGAGACTTTTGGTCCAGATTATAAACACTAATTGTATATTATTATGGTAGGCCTTATCATAATCTTTACATCAACAATAAATGCAAGCCATTGTCTCAATATATACGCACCATAATATTCTGTTTCCTTCTACTTTCTATTGTCCCTTCATATGGTTTTTATAAATTTTTCAGCTGAATTTACAGTTTTCTATCATTATTTGTGACAAACAAGCATGGAGGGGAAAAATGTGTCACTTACTCTTTTATCAGAGAGGAAAAGAAACTTTTCAGATGCTTTGGCGATAAACGACTGTTTCAAAAGTGTGGAGGCAGTTAACCTCTAATAAACAGATGGACAACCCCAACTGGTGCTGTGAAATTAGCCGGCTTGAAACAACAACAGGATGATGACACGCAAGCTGTGTACAATTGCGGCCGGTTTAATTTTCCATTAACTTTTGTTTTGTTTAGGGTTATCTCAGATAGATGATATTGGAAGATGTTAAAATGATTGCAGTCAAAGGCTTTGATATCAACTGTGGTGACTGTATAAAGAAATCTGATCAACCAATCTTTACATCAATTGCTTTGCTTACAATTTCTGTATTGATCAAGTTTAGTGGAAATTCATGATTTTAGAGAACACATTAACACTCTGTTATGGAATCACACTCATCAAAAGTATTTATGCCACATAAAAACTCAGCACAAATGAATGACTCTTTTCATCGCCTTTTCTCCTCCTTTACGTCCCAACTAACCCTGTCAGCGTACCCTTATTGTGAAAACTCAAACTAGTAATGTTAATAGAAAATCCCAGGAAGGGTGCAGTGATGGAGCTGGGTGTGGTTATTTAGAGAAAGTGCTTCCAAACATGCTGTTGTACTTTAATAAAATAAATAAACAGCAGTTTGTGTCCTCTCAAGTACAAATCCTCCAGGCAATGATCGTTTTATAGAATTCCAAGGAACGGCATTTAATTTTTTACAGAACACTAAAAATCACCACTAAAATCTATAAAAATAATTCATTGGTGGGTTTCCAGGCTAAGAAATCCCCCTACATCACACTGGAATTATTTGTGGCCACACATCTGATCTTAAAGTAATATTAACAAAAACATATTGACTGGCTGCGGTCAGGAGAGAAACCACAAGGCCGGAGAGATTAGATTGTCTATATAATGTCCTGTAACGTCTTCATGTCGCAGTCTTTGTCATGAAGGCCTTGTTCTGAATAGGTATAATGCTGTGCGGTCACATTTTCTCTATTCAGCACAAGCAAACTTTTATTCTTATAAAAAGCCTCAGCACAACATAGCATACAGATAATCATTCTGCTTGCTTCTATGCTGGACAGGACAAGTTAAAAAATAAAAAAAATAAAAAAATAAAAATAAAAAGCCTACAGCAAATGGTCAAAATTCCATTCAATCAGATTTACAGTCCACCATGTGAACAGGATTCTCACTGCTTCTGAAGTACCTTTAGTCTTATAGGGCTGCTTTAAAAGCAATTTTTTTCTTTTCTTTCTTTTTCTTTTAAGAGAAAGCATTGTGCTGAGAGAGAGATAATGTAATGTAAGGGGAACTCAAACTAAAATTATTAGAAGTGGGGTCAATAGAAAATAAAATTCCATAGGCTGTCCAAAAAAATAATCCCAATGCATCACTCAGTTTAGTGTTTATTTCATTATCTATTTTAGTGTTCGTCCAAATCCATTTTCCTTTGTCTTTCTTTGGTATCTATTGGCATCTATGAATCTTTTTATAAACTTTAATCATGACAGAAGACTTCTGACACATAGCCGAAGTACCAAAATATAGTTTTTTAAAGTTAGCATTATAGCTAAACTGCTATCACCTCCCACATTAAACTTAGATACTCAATATGCTGAGCTCAGATTCTGAATTTGTTTCATTTCCAGCTTTGCTGAAAATAAATGAACAAGCTGCATTAACACAGAAAAATGGAAAAAAAATAATTAAATTAAAAAGAAAATCGCATTAAAACTACAATGATAGAGGCCTATCGTCCTAAATGCTCTCATTATTACAATATTGATTTTCCATACACAATGGACTTTGCCAACAATGTACACAATATGTTTCTCACAAATTCCTAATAAATAATTTCAACAGGATGACATTTTCTTTGATTTTTGCATATTTGTCTCACTTTAGTCAAAAGTAAGTTTCAAGTATAGGCAGCAGAGAATATGTCATCATTAAAGTGAGAGAGAGAGTGAACTTAATAATATGGAAAATTCTTAAACTGGTAAAATCATAATACCATTCTTGAAGTAGTATTAACCATTTAGGTCTTTAGTTATCTCTATTATCATAAATATCATTCATACTGGCTACTACTAAATTGCTTGTCAAGACAAAATAGTCGTCATTTAGTCTTGAAAATGAACCTGATCAATTTCAGTATGGTTTCCTTTCTCAGTAGCAATAATTAAATAAATGTAAAAACATGAATTCAAACAAGAACAATCTTATAAGATTACAAGATAACCTTTTACATTTCATTGCAGTAGCATGACTGAAATCTTTACAAAATAAAATGTATTTACAGTATGAGTTTCATGTTTCTTGACATGATGCAACACTTAGATATTTATAAGCAGCTGGATGAACTTAGAGAGAGAGACAGGACGCAGGACAAATAACATTATAATTACCTCAGCACACTTACATTGTTTCAGTCTTCATCCTCACTGCTATTCCTGAAAAGCCCTTTGGGTTCATTGCAACAGACTAAACTGAACTGAAATTAACATTCCCCATCAAACACCAGCGGTAGAGTTGTAACACCATGGGACAGGTGACCTCCAGGCCTCCAGGACCTCCAGACCTTCATCCATGCCTTCCCTGGAATAAGGCCTGTCCAGAAAAAAAAAAGGCCTTTAGGGCCAATGTTGTACCTCAAAGTCAGGTCTAATCTGGTTACCGCGGCAACAGCAGGGATTAGCAGTGTGATGAGGGAGGGGCTTTGTAACAAGACTAGTCATATGCATAATTCATGTAAACGAGCCAGCCAAGGAGGGGGGTAGAAGTTGATGGTTGATGAGCGTGTCCAGAAGACACACAAAAGCTTAAAGCTCACAATAACCTAAGTGATGTCTAATGACTATATTAATTCTCTTATCAACTGATTTGTAAACTCACCAACTCAGTTTCAGTATAGATTAGTATAAATATGGAGCTAAATCCCTCTAAAATTGATCCTGCCTGCAAATGGTAACACGCTTTTTTTTTCTTTCACAATTCAAAAATATTACCAAGCTACATGTTCACCTTCCAATGCTGTTTTGATTCAGTGAAGCAAATATAACACGAGGCTGATGGGATATAATGTCAGCAGTGTTTTAACAACATGCAGCTGAAGCCTGGGGAAAAAAAATCACATCCAGTGGAATGACATGGGTCATTTCAACAATATTAGTCAATTTCATTCAGAAACAAATGTCTCGCAGAGCAAGATTATGGCTCTGATACTCTAACTCAATGCGCATGTCACTAAAGTGCAACTGCCTGCGTGTGTGTGATAGAGAGATAGTGTGTGTCTGCATTAGTGAATTTGGATGCACTTGTTTATGTGTTGCTCCTCAGTGGACATGACAAACGTGTCTCCTGTTCAGCGTGCGCTACACCAACATGCCGCTTTCCGCCCCTCGAAGACACACACTCACACCCTGCCACCTCTTCGCCCTCGTTCTCCTCCCGCCCNCCCCTGCACCCACTTCTGTCGTCCCTGCCAGAGCACCCATGTCCAAACCAAACACAACAGATCAACAACTCGACATGCAGATCGTGTCACGGGATAAATTATGCGCAGCGTGTCAGCTTCATACGTGGGCTCTCGGGTGGCTGTCCGTGACATGTGTCAGGGTGCCCCTGCATCTCCGCCGCACGACGCTAATGACGGGATGCCGGGTTAGCCTGCGATGCTCTCCACCCCACCCCACCTCTCTGCCTGCCCCCTACCACTCAAACCCCTCTACCCCTTCACCCACTCCCCCAACAACCCCCACTCATCACCAACGATGAGACAGTATGTCACCTCCAGAAGGGCAGAAGATAAGAAAAAAAGAGGAAATTGTTTTAAAAAGAAGGTGTAGATGGACAACAATGTTTGGCCCACTGAGTGAGGGCCTTTAAGTGTTTGATTGAATTGATTTTATTGAAGTAGTGATCAATAAAAGTAAGTCTTGTACTCAATATCTTTTATTTATCTCTTGAAATTATGCAAATTTGTACAGTTGAAATCCATAATTGACAATATTACATTTAATTATCCATCAATAACAACAATAATGATCCATGATGCATAATTATCAACCCAACAGTATCAGTTCTTTCAGAAGTCAAAACTCTTTTATGCACTCAACATGACACGTAAGACCTTTTTAAAACTATTTACAGGCCTATTCAGCATACCTGACACCCCTCCCCCCCTTTTAATCCCTACCTTTTCTTCCTGCTTAGGATGGTGCATTTTTTATTTATGCTTTCTTTCTTTATCTTTCTATTTTTCTTTCGTTTTTAGTCTTTGTATGCAAATCCTGTCTGACTTGTCTGAATTATGTGTGTCTGTCCGGGAGCTTCAGTGATTCGGAGTGACTGAGGATTGCACACACGGTGATTGCATCCACTGGGCCCACTCTGAGCCTTGCATAAGTAATTGAGATGTCAGTATGTGTTCTCATATCCCCACAACAAAACTGTAGGAAAACATGCTCTGTTGAAGGTCATTTGAATAATTCCTTAATGGAAGGGAGGCCTTGTTTTTCGGGATGCATGAAAAAGCAAATGTCAATGATCAAAATCAAGCAGCATCATATCTCATGGAGGCAGCACTGATTCCTGGAGCACTTCACCCTCTATCTCTCTGTCTTCCTCTCTGAAAAGATAGATAAGGGATAAGTGTCTATGTGCATATCAAACGCAGCACAAGCCACTATTTCTCAAGGGTCTTTTTTGAAACACAAATTGGTTTTGAGACATTTTCTGCGTTGACCTCTTTGATTTGAAATAGGAAATGACAGGGACATGGTAGTTGTTCTCTTACTCAAGATTAAAATAAAAAAGATGGGGGGAGGGGGGCTGAGAGGTCAATGTTTAAATCATACATGTACACACGGCATAAGGGGAAATATGTCATTAATCTTTCATATGTGGATTACTATTATAGCTATAGACATGTCCCCAGGTGAGCAGACAAATAGAGATAGATTTGCTGCTTTACGGAGGGGGTGTGCATAGAAAATGTTGCAGATTGTAACAGTGCATGGCTTACAATATATTTCTCTATGAAACAAAGATTTGCAACTTGCCAAACAGACCTAAACTTAAACTACCCAACTCCGCTGCTACTATCCAAAATAAGAAGGCAAAGTAGAAAAAAAAAAACAGGAGCGAGAGAACAGAATGGATAGCTTTCGTATCTTGTTTTGTAAAACCACATCCCTCATCCACCAGGATAGAGGAAACATTTCATTCCCCTATGCTTTGTGTTTTGTTGGGACTTGTGATGGATGAAGGGCCTGGCGACACACACCTGCAGATCTCATCCAGCACCACATCATAACTAAAGGCTTTGGCAGAGCGGGATGATCTCCTACATCCGTTAGCCTGCTGCTGTCAAACACCATCATTCTCTAAAGACGACTCTGTCACGTCAGCCGTCCCACTGCAAGATGAACCCACCTTGATGAAAGACTGCTGCCTGTCCATCAAAGAAGAGAAAGAGTACAAATCCGCCGCTGCTGACACCAGCTGGGGTGCAGCCCGACGATCACACTCTGCCACCTGGAACGATGTGACATGGCTCTAATGAACAAGGCAAATACTTTTCTTTAATAAAATGAAAGACTTTTTTTTTCTTTGTCAAATTAAAAATGTCCTTGTTGTAATGGATCTCATCAGCTATGACTAAAGCTATGGTACGAGCAAGGTGAGGCTTAGATGGATTATGCTAGTGCCCTAATGATGTATTAGATCCCAAACGTGATTTTGCTGTTCTGAGGATGTGAAATTACAGTACCATGATAAATAATAAGGATAAAAAGATGAAGAATAAGACTTGCAGAACGACACACTCTTGTGTTCGTAGTCATGTAGCATTAAAGTATATTATTAACGTTTCTTAAATGTAGCTGCTTTGACAAGAACATTAACAAGAGCTTCAGAGTATCCATACTGTAGCTCCTGAAAGAATTTATTTCAGCATCGACATCACAGTGCTAATGAAGAAAAGCCTTTATGGTTAGCAAGAATCCAAAGTGGAAACGTTTTGGGGGATGTTAGCCTAGCAAGTTATTTGAATCAAGTCCACAAACTGACTTAGGTTAGCATAAAAACTGTGAGAGGAAGGTTTCCTCGGCAAGACGTGGATGCTGATTATTTCTTCTTAAGAAGAATTTCAACAATGAGACATTTTATCAGAATCCAAACAGATTCCTCCGACTTTACTTCCTGATCCTGCATAAAGGCTCGCAGTCGTCATAGCTTTGTTTGTTGATTCTCCGTCTGACATTGTTTGTTTGGTTTGAGGTATCTCAGAAGGGTATTAAACCATACGTTGGAGTTGTTGGGTTTCGCAGACTGCAAGATGCACGCTGGGATCCTCAGCATGAACTTCGTCTTTGTTTCCTGGTTGACAATCATCGTCACACTGTTATCATGTACGACCCAGGAGCGAAGAGCAAAGACATACAGAGCCTAACAAAAGGCTTGTCAGGGAAAACCACAGGTGTGTTTCCCTTGAGCATACAAACATTTTCAGGTAATAACACACATTGAAGCTCTAAAGAAGGACCTCTGAGCAGAGATCAACGTGCCCTCTCTTATTTAGCTGCAGTCCTCTCTGAGCCCTAGCTGTAAGGTGACACCTCTTCATCACTGCCTCTAACAGATAATACAAACATACTTCATGTAACGTCCTGAATCAGAATGGGAAGCAGAGTGCATATTGACATGCAAACAGCACTGTAACCCAGTTCTTTCCAGGCAGTCAGATGCGAGTTATGGAGGTTAATATTCCCTCCCGTGTTCCCACAAGCCCAGGTAATTTTGTTATTCCGTTTGTGCCCTCTGTCTACACCCACCTCTGTCTGTTGTACATAATGGTCCCAGCCCTGGGAGGAAGCAGGCATTTACTTATACAAAACCTTGAGGAAATCCCTACCAATCCTCAGGGCTCACGTTCAGCAGCGCCCCAAACACAAAGGCTATGCAAATCTGCCCAGCCTGCGTTTATCTACCCTCGGTTTCCGTTTGCACCACGGGAACCAGCATTGTGCCGTGCGTGGCGATTATCGCATGTAATTTACATAGAATACGCACAGGAAACAGTGCGCTGATCTCTAACAATGCAGAAAAGAGCCTCTATCGGCTCAGGAGCTATCTGACGGCACAGCAAAATTACAGGTTTAGCTGTGGGGTATTAAACCTACAAGGTGTTTTTTTATTTCCGGTGTGCAGGGAACACTATCTGCTGCAAATGTTGCTTGTTTATCTGCCTTGTTTGTTTTATAACCCAAGTCGAGCAGCCCTTTTCTGGGAAAGCCGCGTCTTCAGCCGGGCTAATCTGCCCTCTGCCTGTGTTTCCTTTGTCACTGAATCCGTGTATCAACACAACCAGATCGAGGAGGTGTGTAACTGCACAAATACACTCCTGCTAATATAGCTGGGAGAGAGAGTACGTGTTTTGTGTGTGTGACTGACTCAGCTGACATGAGACATGTTGTGAGTGTGAGCTGTGGAAGTCATAACACTGCAGCATGGCTTCATCCATACAAAGGCTGGTACTGTAAGTACTCTATCAGGAACTTGAGACATGAGGGTGAGATGAGAGATCAAATTCCTGATGTGGACGCTTCACCTGCAGGGCTGCCTGAGGTAGAAAACACAACTTTCTGCCTACCTTTAGATGGGGATCATGCAGAGGTCATTGTACATAATGAGTGACTTTCAGCTCTCAGATCAGCTGAATGCCAAGACAGCGGTGCAAATTTGATGAGTTTAGATTTGCAACAAAATAAAATGGAACTAATAAACAAAAAGCTGCCGAAATCTTCTCTCATGCTCTTCCCTAGTGGAGCAATGCAAACATTCATTTATTAAGAAATAAATGAATTGGAAAGGAGGGGGTATTGCAGTGGGTTACTGCAACAAAATACATCACATTTGATCGACTTTAGACAACCTGTGAAGGGTGTAGAAATTTGCTAATGAGCCCGTGCATTTTGACAAGCGAACCATTTGGCTCTGATGCACGATAATGGCAGTATAGATCACATATATGTTATAATTCAGTTGTGATAATAGCCTCCCTATTGCCAAGTCTTACTTAAGCAGAGCAGACACCCATCTGATTTAGTTCCAAGAAGAAAGGCAAAAGTACACTGCCGTCATTAATATAACACTGATTCTTTCAGAATGGCCCTCCGAAGGCCAGTCACAAGCCTAGCATGGGTTTCTCGCAGTACAATAGGCACCCTTACAGCCTTATCAGCCCCATCATCTTCATCATTTTAATCATTGGCGGTATGATGCGGCTCAGTCATCAGTTAGAAGTATGACACTAGTGACTTCTTTTCCTCTAAAACTCAATAAACATAAAAGCAGGCCTGTTGCAGCAAACTAACTGTGGACTAATAGAGATGTTTCCAATCGCACCTCTGCAATGTCTGAGTTTAGAATAACCATAAAAGGAAATCCTGTTACACAGGGTTAGGATTTGATATGGGTGTGAATGCTTTAATTTGCCCGAGAGCTAAGACTCATACACATTGAGTTCGGTGCACCACCATGACAAAAGAACACACAACCACAAAATATATGACTGTTAACAACTGCTTTGGGGTTTATTTTACAATTGAGAAAGAAATTAAACAAACTAATCGGTGCTAAAAAGTTGTGTTTTTTTTTCCTTTTTTTTTCTTTACAATATTGTCGATAAAACATTGAAATGTATAGTCATTGTGCATCGCTTATTTATTTTCCACACCATTTCATGCATCAAATTGGATGCAAGTATAATTAAAATCATTTCTGTAAACCGAGCCAAAGAAGCTTAATTTGTATTTTCTTTAAAAAAAGGACATTTTGTAGCTCTACAGCATATATCTATATACACCATCTGTTTTTATTTTTTAGCATTTTTCTATATAAAATGACCATATAAAAGTTAGAGAATGCACACACCTTAAGATACAAAGAATGCTGAGCCGTCTCAAATGGTAAGATATGTCTTACGGAGTACTGACATTTCACTGGTGGTCATTTACATGTAACGGACTGTTCTCTTTACAGCTGAATAAAGCGACACAATTTAGAAAGAGAGGGTTGTAACAAACCATACAACTGGAAAATTGCTATAAGGTGATACTTCACAGCAAGGAAAGGGTTTTTCTTTTCTTTTTTTCTTCTTTTTTATGAGCAAACTTGCAAACCAATGGCCATTCACCGATTGCCTCGCAACCAAGAAGCAGCATTTCAGTTTTTCCCAAATGTTCTTTTTTTCCTCTAATACAATGACAGATTTATGAGCAGGCCATTCATCATCAAAAAACATTGCGGTGACAGGAACCCAAGGAGGAAAGTGTGGGGGGGGGGTTGGGATGATAATCCTTGATCTTTTCAAATCTGATTTTGACAATTGCGAGATATCTGGCAACATGTTCTCTTTACAAATTCAAAATTCAACTGTCTAAGGTGCTACTTCAGTCTTTCAGGGTGTTCTTTCATTCTTTTGGTGTATACATTTAATTTTTATCTTCTTCATATCAAGTATGGTACACTTCTCTCTCCCACCAATTCTTTCCATTCGCCACTTTTACCATTGAAGCAGTAGTTGTATTTTTGCCATGAAAAGATTAAAATCTCGTGTTTAACCTTGTTTCACTAAAATACATGCACAGGTCAGACAAATAGCATATAAATATGTTACAAAATAAGTGTAAAAAAGCTTGGCAAAACAAAACAAAGGAAACAACATTAAAAGACATGGTCCAGTCAGGCAGTTGTCACAACTAAAAATAGTAAGACTGATTTTTTTTGTTTTGTTGTTGTTGTTATTTCTTTCCTGGCGGCTCAGTTCGGCCCAGTGCAGTAACTGTGAACAGTGTCATTTTAGTGCAATGAAAATGTAGTCAGTTCCACAGCTGTCAGTCTTTCCCCTCAGCAGCTCGCAGACTTGCTTGATTAAACTTTCTCCATTTTGTCCAGCTTTTCGAGCTTCTCCAGAGCGCTGACAAACACCAGGTGGTCCTCTGGAGACTTGCCATGAGTCTTGCTGAGGTGCAGTTTGACTGCGTGTTTGCTGACGAATGTCCGATTGCAGAGTCTGCACTGGTACACTGAGCCTGTGTCGTCCTCCGGCGTGGTCAAGGCTGACAGTGGGCTGCCGAATGTCATTTTGTCTGTGATCACCTTTGAGGCAGCCTGCTGCTCCCGTAGGTGCTCCGCTGACAGTTTGGACAGGTCCTTCATGCTGAAGCCCAGGTGAGACTCCAGGTGGCCGATGTAGGAGGAGGGAGTCCTGAACTGAGAGGCACAGTCACCGCACAGGAACACAGGCTGGCACGAGTCCATGTTCTTGAGAAACTTGGTGCCCCCAGTCCGTCTCAGCTGGTACTTGACATTAGCCAACCAGTGAGATATGGTGGTCATTGAGAGGCCTGTGAATTTGCAGATGTGGACCCTTTCCTGAGGGCCCAGGTCGGTCATGGCGTAGCGGCCCTCTGGGGTCTCCCTCAGGCTGGACGCAAACTGTGCCTGCAGGATGAGGAGATGCTGGGGATTCCAGTTGGACTGTCTCCCTTTCCTCTTCTGCACTGGCGAGAGATCCTCCAGGGCATCCTCAAACGCACTGCCGTCGGCGTCTGACTTTTCTGAGATGGAGGAGGGGGTTGAAGATTTTGGGGTCAGTCTTCCTGTTAGGTTCTTTACCATGTCAGAAATGTCCATTAGAGCATTCTCTCTCAGAGGAGAGGACACAGATTCAGGGAGGGATATGAGGGGCTTGTTGCCATTTACACTATTGTTGGTCACGAGCATGCTGCTGGTGTTGTTGTTGCTGTTAGTTATGGACTTACTTTTACTCAGGTCTATGGGCTGGTCATTGTTTTCATACAGCGGGTAGTGGTTGGCGGGCTCAGATGGCTTGCCCTGAGGAGTTGAGTTGAAAGCTGGCTTATCCATCATGCTGTTGCTGATTTTATAAAGCATTGACAGTGGATCCGCAGCTGGGCTAATGGGTTTGGAAGCCTTGCCCAGGTGTGTGTTCATGATAGACTGGAGTGCACTGAGAGGGTTGATGAAGGGACTTTCAGGTGAGTGATCAGTGATAATGCCAAGACTATTGCCATTGGGTACTGGGGATTGGCACGCCTCAGAGCCATTCTTTGAATGGTTGTTGTGGCCATCAACTAGGCTTTCTTTGGGCTCCTTCTTACAGATAAGCTCTGAGTCTACACTGCCAGGGCTACTACTTCTAATACCAGATAGTTTACCTACAGAAAGGTCATTTGGAGATGGTAATGGCTCTCTCTGCTCTCTCAGTGCAGGTGAGGGGGACTTAACTAATGATGGGGGCCTACATCGTTCCATGCTCACTATTTTCTCCTCCTTTTCTTTCTTCACAGTGGCAGTTTTTCCTGTCACTTTCTCTACTAGTTCTTCCATGGCAGTGACATTGCTCCTGAGGGGTGTGGGGGAGGAAGGGCTCCGAGGCGAGTGGATGACTGAATTGGGGTCACCCACAAGACCTCGCAGCCCACTGTTAAACATTGGCTGCATCTGGACACTCTGGACTGTTGGGGGCAGAATAGTAGATGAGCTTTTCATGGCACACTGCAGCTGGTAGGCTGCGTGAATGCTAGGATATCCCCCCCATGTGGGCGTGCCTGTCTGGGCCTTGCTGATGGCACTAGATACTGTGTTTTCAAGGGATTTAAGAATATCTAAACCCTCTTTAGGGGTCTCCTCCAAATCCTCTTCTCTTAGGTATTTATATGAGGTGGTATCAGTCTCTGATTTCTCACTAGAATCATCTTTCTCCTCTTTAATTTTCTTCTCCACCTGCTCAAAACCTTCGCCTCTTTCATCCTCACATCCTTCCCTCTTTTCCTCTGAGCCTGAGGAAAGGGCCGGGGAGACCGGCTGGGACTTAACATTACTAGGGACAGGGAGCCTTGTGGTGGTTGGTGGTAGTGGGATAGACTGAATCTTTTCTTCCACCACTGGATCAAAGACCAGCTGCTTGCCCTTCTTTGATGCAGAGTTTGTAACCTTCAAAAAGTGACCTGTAACCATCATGTGGGCAGTCAGCTGTTGTAATGTGTCATGTGAGCTCCCACACTCCATGCATTTGAGGATCTGCGCTTTTCGAGCTTCAAACTGCCACGTGTAGCTGGCACCGTTTTGGTAGCCATAGCGATTGTTCGGCGTCACGTAGGGGTTGGTTGCAGCTTTTGCGTCTTTGCCCATATCTCCAAGAGAGACACTGCCACCACCACTGCCAGCGTGAACAGAGTCCGGGGAACATGGAGAGACTATAGCATCTTGGATAGCACGTTTTTTAGCTGAAGTTGGCATCAGTTTAGTAGCCAAAGCTGGCACTGGTTCTTTGAGAGGCACTTTCTGGTAATGCTTGGTCTTGATCATATGAACACTGAGATCTTGCAGAGACTCAAATGAGTGACCACAGTACATGCACTTTAGGACTTTCTGAGCGTCCTCTTTCCCCTCCATCTCCATCAGGGAACGCTTGCGTGGTTTGGACCAGCGCTTACCCTGATCCTCCTCTTTGTCTTTGTTGTCATCTCGATAGTGGCCCGTCTCATTCATGTGGACTGTTAGACCGACCAGCGTGTCATAAGCAGCACTGCAGTCTTTGCAGCGAAACTTGCTTGCACCAGTAAAGACAGAGCCATACAGCTTGTTGTTCTGCCGATAGAGCTGCACTGTGCTGAACAGGCTAGGCTCGGGTAAAAGGTGATAGGGTGTCTGCTGAAAGGTTTTAGCGAGTGCCGCCTGGTGCCAGTCATAGGCCACACCACTGCCGTTACTAGCCCCGCCACCGCTGCCCCCACTGCAGCTGGTTGCACTGTGGCTGCTAACAGAGCTAACTGCCGTACCATTGGTGTTGGCACTCACACCGCCTGTGTGGTTGACAGCGGTGGTGGAACTCCTGCCGTTATGGTGACTGGTTGCCATGTTGAGGCTGCTGCTCTTGTTTACGGTTGTAGTTGTGGAGGCAGAGGCAGTAGAGACGGGCTCTGGAGTGGTGAGGGCACTGTTGACACTGCCAGCTGCAGCAGGCTTAGATTTCATGAGGTCCATGGTGATGCTCGACCAAGAGGCATCCGAGATGAGGTTTGCATAGACGGCTTTCATCTGCGCCAGGCTATCCTGGAAAGACAGGCCGTTGTTGGGACGGAAGGGTAGCGCGGTGCCTTCCCTCTCCTGACCATCCCTGGAAGAGGTGCTTTTGAAATCTGCAAGTCGATCGCTAGCATCACTGAGCGGAGACCCGTATCCAGCATCAGGGTTAGTGCCATTGCTGATTGGAGAGTCTCTGTAGCTGGGTGGCTGGCCTCCATCCACATCCTCCTCTTCCTCATTGCACAGGAACTCTGTGTCCTGGCCGTCTAATGAGAGGCCGTCATCCTGCAGGTGCTCTTCCTCATCATGACCGTCTGCCTTAAGCTCGTCCTCGGGCATGTATGCTGGAGTACAGAGAAAGAGAGAGGAGGGGAAAAAAGAGGTCAGCTCAGTGAAATTAAAGATTTAAAGCACACTAACAGGACCACTGTCAAAATAACACAGAATGAATACTCAACGATGGAAAATGCAGGCTTTTATTCTCATCCGATGCAAGTGTGTGTGTGTCTGGATGCATGCATGCATGAGTCTGTGTGTATTTTACACACATGTGGCTCAGAAAGCCAGTGGTGAAAAAAGCCTCCAAGGGAAAAATAAATCACTGAGCTTCTGACAGTTGTCCTTTTCCTTCCCAACTATCTATGCTTCCACACATGTTCCCCGGGAAATCACTGGCTGTTTGGCCTTGTTAGCCAGCTGCATGCTTGCATGTTCATCTCCCCATTTCTCCCTATTTCACTCTCTCCCAAAGCTTTATTGCATCTCACTCATTCAGTCCATAAAGTTACATTCTTCACAGTTTTGGGCTACTGAAACTGATCATGAACACTAATTTGGAGACATTAGAGCATTTGCTAACCTACTCTGAAAAGTTAAAGATCATTTTTTTCCATTTCTTTTTTTTTCGCTTTAATATTATGTTTGCACCTTGCTGTAATATTTTTAATGTTTTATGGAAAACACTTTGAGTTGTCTTGTACATTAAATTTACTATACAAGTAAACTAGCCTAGCCATGTCTTTTATTTGAGCTTATAAGCAAGAATGAGCAGTGGTAGACAATGCCCTAAAGAAATGGAAAAGAAAACCAAAAACGGAAAGAAAACACATGACCAAAGCCAAAGTCATATGTAATAATCAAGACGGAGCAGTAACAGGTTTATCTGTGAAATATAAAATCAGATAGAAGGATACATGCGTGTGCATGTGCTTGCTTCACTGCTTGCAAGACACTGCGAGCATCAGTAAGTAAGAAAGACAGGAGGTGGTTTGAGGTGGAACAAGTGAATGAGAAGAAGATGTGGGGGAAAGAAAAAGTGAGCTGGAGGCAGTGGTGGGGATAGGGGGTGTAAGAGAAATGGGAGAGAGGAGAGAGGGTGAGGGAGGCAGGGAGACAGGAAAGACGGCCCCCAAGCTTCTTCCTTTATCTCCTTCCTGCATGGTGAGATGTGTGTCCTAGATGCCAGTATCAGTCTCTCCTGATGAAACAGATGTGCTGTCAACTTCAAACGGCACGCTAACCTGTCACATCATAATCTAAGTGGACATAATACCTGATGTATATACACTGGCACCATTTACTGCAGCCTGAGAGGAGATGGGTGGAAG